>SMSR01013682.1:16136-46405 GCA_019453355.1 Ceratina japonica | reverse complement strand
TATATATATATACACAGACGCGGACAAATCCGATAGAAAATTGGAGATTAGAACTCGTCGAACGCGAGTGTCTATTTCGCACGACATTCTTGTAATTAAGTACAATTTATCGAACATAGCGAGACTGCCCTGTGTCCTTTTTCTTTCTTTCTTACAGGGTCGCAGATCGAATCTTCGATTCGACGCCGATCGGCAATCGATCTCGATCAGAAAATACTCGTCGGCCGAGAGATTTAGCGGAATGTAATCGTCGAATCGTCGGATCTGCGACCCTGGCCTCTCTCGCGCGCATCACACATCAAGGTGCAACGAAGGGTCTTTTACGGCCAACGATTCGTTTCCTCGGGTCGCGAATTTCGAGTCGCTCACAAACAGGACGTTTTTAAGCGAAAGTAACAGTCCTCGCGCTAGCTAGAAGAACGATCAAAGAAAAAGGAATGAACAGGTAGAATTTGAATGGAAGCGAGACGAGCTTCTCGTCTCACGCTTTGTGCCGTTGAAGCGTTTTTTTTTTAATTATTAAACGATCGTCGTTACGATCCGCGAACGACCGTCGTCGGCAGGAATTGCGATCCTCGAGGTTCACGATAAAAAAAAGTCAGTTTTCTGTTCTACGACCGGACAGAGATCGAAGAACAAAGACGAAGCGTCACGTCAGCATGCGAAAGCCGATCGGAAAATGTCTTTTTAAGAGATCGACGCTCGCGATTTATATTTTTGTTTCTGCCTCTCCAGGACGCAGTTCTCCTCGTTATTTTCACTCTCGCGGACTTACCTCTGCGTTCTGCGATTCTTCGACGCCGAGAGGAACTGCACACTGGGGTCGGATCTCAAAGAACAACTTCCTAGACCAGCCGAGGCGTCGCTATTCTTTTTTCGATCGATACACAGGCTCTGTTTGTATCTATGCACACGCACAATCGACCATTGTCAGATTACTTTCTCTTGGCTCTCTCTGTGCTACGTGATTACGCTGTTCGAAATAAATTTTCAGGAGTAATAATAGCATGAAAGTATCACCTTTGCCAGTCTCCCTTTCTCCACTTATTATATTATCTTATCGAATTTGCCGGTCGTTCGTTTTCTCAACGTCTACGCTCGGACGGGCTCATCTTTTGTTTTCGGCCGACTTTTCGTCAGATCGTAATACGACTACGACGTAAAAAGTTACGTCTTCCCGTTACGTTACGTCCGCTACGGGAGGACATTTTATCAAATTCTCTTATCGGTTTACCTTAGATATTCGTCGAGTCTGATTCCGATCGTTCGCGAAGCTGCTCGATAAAGATTCCCAAAGATCTCGTCGAATTCCGCGTTCATCGGAGACGCGTCGTTCTCGTTAGCTCGCGAACTTGATCGCCGGTCGAGGGCTCGTCAGAAAACAATGAAAACGTACTCTTTCGTAGCCGTCGAGTCTTAGTAGGACGAACGGCCGGACGGTGGGTCTTGTTCCGGGTCCATAAAACGGTCCATAAACGTTTCCGTTGTGGGGCGTAAAAGCTCGGTCGTAGCGGAGGAATAAAACGGCGTTGGGCCACGTCCGATCGGTGTAACGGGCCGGGCTTAAGTGATTGCTTCTCTTCATTAGAAGACTGGCTCGTTCCGATCTCTCCTCCTATTCGGGGCGGTGGAAACTTGAGGGACAGGTGTGGTAATGGCCCGTATCCGAGCGGGCGTCCGCGCTCCTGCCTCCCTGCGAACGGGTGGGTAAGGGGCTCGCGGAGAGGTAGTAGTTGCAGTCGATTTAACCCCTGCCGCCTCGCCCTCCCGTCGCCCACCCCTAGAGACTATTACGCGAATTGATTCAGCATCGGATACCTACCCCCGCCGCTCCGGGAACACCGTTTAGATCCTCGTTTCTTCCACTTTACCCTCTTCTCCCTCGCCCCTTCCGTTCGCTCTCCTCGGACGCACCGCCGTCTCGACGTTACTTCGTTTTATGCGACTGAATCTTCGAACGAGTCCTGGACCGGTCGAGGTCCGATTCTCTGTTCTCCGTACCGTTTCTTCGTTCCAGATCGGAGGAACACCGGTTCGGAAACGGAGTCACGGTACAGAGATAAGTAACGAAAGAACGGCGTGAATAAAGCAGGAGGTGGAAATTCGGCGAGAGATCAATCGTGTTTAGGCCGGGCGGGGGCGTCGGAGGACCGGAAAATAATTCACGCGAGCACACCGCTACCGGGAACGGACCGAGGGGCTGCTGCACCTACCGCCCCCGCCCCTTAATCTAATCCGAGGATAATCCAAAATTCATGACACACATAACTGCCAGGCGATGATATATCTGGCGGGGGTGCAGAGGCAACGTCTTGCCTCTTCTCCACCCCCCCGTCGGTCCATTCGCATCCCCGGCGACCTGCCTCATCTCTCCGGCATCCCGTTGCCCGGGCCGGGGCTCTCCTCGTTCCCAGCCACCGGAGGGCGAGTTTCTCGCAATCACTGACGTTATTATTTAATGTGCATCGTGGCTCGGTCACGGGTTCGCCTCGCGGTGGCTCGCGATATCGCGCGCCGCCGATTCTTCTTCCCCTCTTTCGGCTCGGTTCGCGAGGGAAACGCTCGAAACCGGCCGAGCGGAACGGGATCGACGATCGACGTCGATCCCTGGACGTCGAACCGCGAACGAACCAAGAGGGATGATGGTTTGGNCCGTTTCTTCGTTCCAGATCGGAGGAACACCGGTTCGGAAACGGAGTCACGGTACAGAGATAAGTAACGAAAGAACGGCGTGAATAAAGCAGGAGGTGGAAATTCGGCGAGAGATCAATCGTGTTTAGGCCGGGCGGGGGCGTCGGAGGACCGGAAAATAATTCACGCGAGCACACCGCTACCGGGAACGGACCGAGGGGCTGCTGCACCTACCGCCCCCGCCCCTTAATCTAATCCGAGGATAATCCAAAATTCATGACACACATAACTGCCAGGCGATGATATATCTGGCGGGGGTGCAGAGGCAACGTCTTGCCTCTTCTCCACCCCCCCGTCGGTCCATTCGCATCCCCGGCGACCTGCCTCATCTCTCCGGCATCCCGTTGCCCGGGCCGGGGCTCTCCTCGTTCCCAGCCACCGGAGGGCGAGTTTCTCGCAATCACTGACGTTATTATTTAATGTGCATCGTGGCTCGGTCACGGGTTCGCCTCGCGGTGGCTCGCGATATCGCGCGCCGCCGATTCTTCTTCCCCTCTTTCGGCTCGGTTCGCGAGGGAAACGCTCGAAACCGGCCGAGCGGAACGGGATCGACGATCGACGTCGATCCCTGGACGTCGAACCGCGAACGAACCAAGAGGGATGATGGTTTGGCCGCGTTGCGGGACCGGCCGTTCTTTCCCGGACGAAATGAAATAGAATCACGGCGATCGAGTTAATCGACGGTGTGTAATCTGAATAATTTATTCGAGCATACGAGTAACTGAATTGTTGCTCATTACGCGTTCATGGCTTGTCGGTTAACCGATTGATTATCCGGCGCGTACCGGCGCACGCCGCTCGTCGAAATCCGGTAAACAGCCGATTTTCCGGGGAGGTCGCCGCGCCCCTCGATAATTATTCTCGTCCGTATATCCGGCTCCGATGTCCAATCGCGAATTATTATTTCTCCGGCTCGACGATTCTCTCGACTGATTAACGCGTATCACACGCTCGCCCGTGAAACGAGCCCGATGAAATTCCGATTTCCGCGAGGAGACCGGTCGGCTCGAAAAATCCTGATTATCGTCTTACGCGTTAATCGCGATCGAAAGACGTACCGCGAAACCTTGGTCCATCCATTCTCGTTCCCCGCGTGATTATTTCGTGCTCTCGATTCGTTGACTCCTCGCCTAGAGGGATGGCCCCGTGATCGATGATCGTCGCCGGTCTTCGCGGGCTATTAAATCGAAGTTACGCCGCTCCTTCGAAACCCGTTCAAACCGACCAGAACAGAACGCCGAGGAATAATTCTCGAAACGAGCGTAAGTCTACTCTTCGTCGGGTGACCGTCGTCGTATCGTCCTCGAACGGTATTCCTATCGCGTTATATTANTCCTTCCGTTCGCTCTCCTCGGACGCACCGGCGGCGGCGTCTCGACGTTACTTCGTTTTATGCGACTGAATCTTCGAACGAGTCCAGGACCGGTCGAGGTCCGATTCTCTGCTCGTCTCCGTATNATATAAATGAGATTACGTCGTAGCCGTTACGGCGAGTACCGTTTTATACTAATCAAAGTGAGTGTGTCCCCGCGTAACCGTACAATGGGTCTTTGAGCGATCGCGGTAACGATATCGGTAGCGTATAAACGACTGGCTCTGACTGAGCCGCTATTTTCTCCTGATCCACCGTAATCAGACTCGAATATCAACATCGTTAACGAGTAGATCGATCGGGTGGTCGCCGCGCGAATCGCATATTCCGTTCTTAGGGGTTTTCTCGCCCCTCTGGGCCACTACTACCCCCTAAGCGGCAGACGAACGACGGCCAATTTACGAGCGGCAGGAAAGAGAGGAACTTCTTTAAACTCGGATTAAAATAAGCGATGGAAGTAGCAGCCTTTCCTGCCGCGCTCTTTTTTTGTTCACCCTCGGAATTCATCTGGAGGCCGGAGTTTATTTTATCCGCGGACGGGGGACTGGCCCCTGGGAATCCGCGTTAAGCGACGATACGTCAGTTAAATCGACGACACGGAAATCTTCTACGTCGAACGTCGCGTCTCTCCCAGATACGATTAAATATTTTTATACCCGTTTACGTCCCGTTTCGAAAATAAATACTAAATATATTTACGCCGCTGCTCGGATAGTTTCCTATTCGGGTTTTAGTCATCGTCTGAGGGACGCGAGCCGACGCGAGATTTTTACTTTTTAATCAGATGCCACTGTCGAGCGAGCGGAACGGTACGAATGAATACACACGGATAGAACAATAACGACGCCCTCGGGAGCGTCCAGAATGAATCCCGGCTAATGCGATTACGCGACGTCCGCGTTTCGGACTGATTCGCCTGCTTGATTTACCAGGCAAAACACGCGCGCTACAAAATACAACAATTAAAATTCGTTAAAATCGTCCGCGGAACGAGACAACGCGACCTCTTCGGATTTCCGAGCGATTCGTTTGGTACGACCCGGAAGGTCCGACGAATTTCCGACGCTACACGACTCCGCGAGTACTTGTCGTCTGTCAAAAAATGGTCCGAGAGAAACGCGAGGAGGCGGACGCGACCGGCCGAGAGAGCCGGTAATTCGACGGGGTTGATTTATCCGCGTACCGACGCGTTATTGCATTAGCGCTCGACCCCGGCGACGATACCGTTGCTGGCCAACGTCCCGGGGGCGCTTCGCCACCGCGGCTACCAAAACTCTTCTCCTTCCTCGACTGCCCGTGAATCATCCTCAAGAATTATGTCTTGGACGCCCGTGCCAGGACGCGCGATTTGTCGTTGCTCGTGAGAACGCTCCGCCGGCGCACCCGACGGTTTGCGACTTCTCTACAGACACGCGTTCGTACGATCAACCGTATCGCGTTAACAACACGTACTTCTAAATTAGCGGGTAACGAACTAAAGGTAACGAACTAAAGGTAACGTCTAATAACAATGAGAGAACAATTGGTAGCTGCGGTGTCCGTTTAGCGATCGGGATAATGAGCGACAAGTCGATCGGTCGATGGTTCAAGTTTATATATTTTAAAGCTAATAGTATACAGAGTTGACAATCATGTATCCAAGCCGAAGAACGCGGCATCACCGAATCGTTAGTTCTCGCGCCCGAGCCCGGCTGCTACTGACCCTCGACTATTTATAATTTATGTATAATATTTCATATTATAATTATATAATACACGCGCCCCTCTCCCTCGAATAGTCTACTTTATACACATCGAGTCCCCGTTTGTACTTCTCGAAAACCGTACTCCTTCGCGTAACTGCGCGCCTCTTTGACAAACTCAGAAGCCGATTTGCCGGCGTCGCCGCGAAACAATTATAAAAAGAAACGGTGAGTTCGTTCGTTGTCCGAATTTCACTTTCAAAGCGGATTCTAAGAATTTCGAGGACACGTCCGTCTACGCCGATCACTGCACTACACAAAAACGATTCTCGCTCCTCGACCGAACCACCGCGAAATGAGTTTAAAGAAGAGGATTTTCCGAATGCGATACTCACCACCGGCGCGCGGCGGGATCGCGCCGGGCGAACTCGGGANAGAGCCGGTAATTCGACGGGGTTGATTTATCCGCGTACCGACGCGTTATTGCATTAGCGCTCGACCCCGGCGACGATACCGTTGCTGGCCAACGTCCCGGGGGCGCTTCGCCACCGCGGCTACCAAAACTCTTCTCCTTCCTCGACTGCCCGTGAATCATCCTCAAGAATTATGTCTTGGACGCCCGTGCCAGGACGCGCGATTTGTCGTTGCTCGTGAGAACGCTCCGCCGGCGCACCCGACGGTTTGCGACTTCTCTACAGACACGCGTTCGTACGATCAACCGTATCGCGTTAACAACACGTACTTCTAAATTAGCGGGTAACGAACTAAAGGTAACGAACTAAAGGTAACGTCTAATAACAATGAGAGAACAATTGGTAGCTGCGGTGTCCGTTTAGCGATCGGGATAATGAGCGACAAGTCGATCGGTCGATGGTTCAAGTTTATATATTTTAAAGCTAATAGTATACAGAGTTGACAATCCAAGCCGAAGAACGCGCGGCATCACCGTATCGTTAGTTCTCGCGCCCGGCTGCTACTGACCCTCGACTATTTATAATTTATGTATAATATTTCATATTATAATTATATAATACACGCGCCCCTCTCCCTCGAATAGTCTACTTTATACACATCGAGTCCCCGTTTGTACTTCTCGAAAACCGTACTCCTTCGCGTAACTGCGCGCCTCTTTGACAAACTCAGAAGCCGATTTGCCGGCGTCGCCGCGAAACAATTATAAAAAGAAACGGTGAGTTCGTTCGTTGTCCGAATTTCACTTTCAAAGCGGATTCTAAGAATTTCGAGGACACGTCCGTCTACGCCGATCACTGCACTACACAAAAACGATTCTCGCTCCTCGACCGAACCACCGCGAAATGAGTTTAAAAAAGAGGATTTTCCGAATGCGATACTCACCACCGGCGCGCGGCGGGATCGCGCCGGGCGAACTCGGGGTAATCGAAGTCTCTGGTTTTACGCGGGCCTGTCCAGACCCAGGGCTTCCTGGTGCCGTCTGGCCTTCAGCCTGAGGTCCGCGATGCTGCTGTTCTTGGAGCGAGCCGCGGCCGCTGCCAGGGAGGCCGCCAGGCTCAGGGGATGAGAGTGAGGGTGGCCGGAGGTCGGCGGCGGCGGAGGCGGCGGCGGCGGGAGACAGAAGAGGCCGCCGGCGGCCGCGTAATGGAGGACCGCCGGGTCGAACGCGGAACCGGCCGCGGTCATGTTCCCACCTGTGCCCTGTATCGGGGGGTGCAGCCTCAACGCCGGAAGGTACGGCGCCACTCGGCACGGTTCCAGGCTGGTCGGCGGGCTCCGGGGCGCCAGGACCATTCCACCCGTGACACCTGCGATTTCGCTTTGTTAATCGTGGCAATTTCTCGCGGGGAAGATTAAAGTCGAGGGACGGGTCGCCGTTTCGAGGTTCGTGAGTTCGAGTACGCTGCCCGACGGCCGTCGGAGCGACGAGGGGAAGAGTCGAGTGTCCCTCGGTTTTACCTTTGTGCAGTTGACTCTCGTGTTTGCGACACTTGGCACGCCGATTCTGAAACCAGACTTGGACCCTCGCCTCGCTGAGCCCGAGTCTCTGGCTGAGTTCCTCTCTCATGAAAGCGTCGGGATAGTGAGTCTCGTCGAACAGCCTCTCCAGTTCGGCCAGCTGTTCCAACGTGAAGTTCGTACGAGATCTTCTCTGTTTCCCGTTCCCGTTCCCGTTGCTGCGACAGTTCGATCCTGGAAAAATTCCACCAGCTCTTTCCTCGTCATCGTTATGCTTGAAGAACGAACCTATTTGGGTTTGAGGANCGTAATTGCCCGGGCAAACACGGCCCGTTTGGAACGTTGGGACGGACGCCGACGGCCCGGCCGACGAGTTACAAAACGGAGGGACCGAGGAAATCACGGCCGAGGAGACCCGACGCGACGGTCTTCCGAGCGCGCAACGAGACAGAACAGATAATGAAAAAAAGGGTGTGCAACGAACCGAGTGGACAGATACGCAAAGTATTAAAAAAGAGTCGTCGGCTCGACTCCGAGACGAACGTCTCTGGGCGAAGAAGGGTTCCCGAGGTCGGAGAAGGAGATCGCCGGTCGGCCGAGAATAAGAAGTCACGGTCGCTCGGCAGAGAGCGAGAGAACGACGCACGAGGGAATTAACGCTCGCGGAACAAAGATAACGCGACACGCGTATATAAAGGGTGTACAGGGCGAGAGGGGGTGAACGTGTACGTGGAAACGTCGCGTCGACGGACAGAGAGAGAGAGAGAACGGTCTATAACGCAGGCAGACGGAGCCAATCAGGGCGCAATGCGATTACCTTAACGAGAAATCCGATTACTTATTCATTCGCCTAACTCGAAATCAGTTTAACTAATCGTTTAATTCGGTAGCTCTACCCCTCCGACCGTTTCCGAGGCAGACGCGGCACGCCGAGTTCCCTCTCTTTCCCTCCGTGCACACGCGGATAGGGTACGACGGCCGTAGGGATGGATGGATCCCCGACCAGTCTCTCTCTCGCTCTCTCTCTCTCTCTCTCTCCTGGTCCTGGTCAAATAAACGCTGCGCGCACACGTTGAACCGCCGCCGTTTCTACACGTGCTCGGCTGTTCTTGCCCGAGAGAGGGCGAGGAAAACGCGGTGGGGTAACGGGCCAGGAGAAGAGAGAGAGAGGCCTCGTTCAATTCAATTACGTAATGAATTGTCGTGTCTTGAGTAAACACCCTTCCTCACCGCGACTCGCCGCCGGAAAATCGCCGCGCCGCCGGTTGGGGGATACGTTCCTCCGACGTACAGTGGGGACGCTGCGTGAACCATCCCCGTCCCCGGCTACAGACTCGTTCAGAGGTGTTAGCGTAGCACAGTTCGATTCGTCGCTTATTCTTCGTTCGTATCGTCGATCATCTCGATCCGATCGTCGCCGTCGAGAGGACGTTAATACCTAAATCGTGTGTACATACGTATATAATCGAGCAAGAAATTGTCGTCCCAATCACGATCGGTTAAGTCTCTTAAAAACGTAGAGAACGAAGTGTACCTGAAAAATTCGTTGGCAGAACGATTTCTCGTTGCGGAAGCACGTGCTTTGTTTATGAGACGCGCTATACGTTTCCGGTGAACCGAATCAATCTAAAGCTGTCGCAACCGCTTCGAAATTTCTCATTGCGTCTTCCCCGAGTTTCGAGCTTCTCCTCTCTCTCCCCTCCTCGTTCGGTCGCGGTGTGCAGCCGCGCTCTGCACCTAGACATCGACTGCTCTAATCTCGTTTGCAAAGAAGATATCAGTAATTTCGCTGTTTCCCCGGAATTAATAGAAAGTCGCCGGAAACCGATCGAAAAGAATCCGAATAAATCGCGCGTTTGCGNACGAACCTATTTGGGTTTGAGGAGAGAGAGAGTTCAATTCTGCCGACGTTCCCGACGGAAACGCGAACGACTGGATTCTAAAGAGACGCGCCTCTGATGTCGACTAATCGCGAGTTCTTCTCGTCGCGTAATTTGAATAAGATCCTCGTAAAGGGACGAGATTTATGTCGACGACGGTCAGACCGGAAGAAATGACCTGTGAACGAATCGCGGGGATTAATTCCGAATCTTCTCGCGACCGAGCTCTCGTGCCCGTGAATTAATCGTCGTAGGAAGATCCGAGTCATTCGAACGTCGTAAATCCATTCGTCCAAACGATTTCGTACAAATATCTCTCTCTCCCCTTCTTATTAATTATGGCGGTGAGCACGAGAGATTTTACTTCGAACGATTCGGGGAAGAGACGGTCGAGATCGGTTCCCCGTAATTGAACCCCGCGGTAAACGAAAGGTTTGAAAAACAACTCCTACGAAACCGCCGCGGCGACGCGTTAATTAGTCCCGCGACCGTGGATTTTGTTTGTCGAACGATCGACCCTCTCCCGCCTGTGCCCGCTAATTGGTCCCGGTCATCCGGGAGCCGATCTTAAAAAGTGGCAGCTCCCAGAGAAGCCGCAAGCATCGCCGCGGGGGCGGACGGCGCCCCGGGTATAATTAACGGTCTCGCGATCTAATTAATGGCTGGTTAATGCAAAGTAACTAGCTGAAGGTACGATTCTCGCGAAGGTGTCGAGACGACTTCGGGGTAAACTGAGGAGCGGCGAAGGCAAGACGGTTCGGATCGCGGCCGGGGTAGGGACCGGCGGATTAAACGCCTCGCGTAAGAGCCCTTGACGAAGGGGACGTGATTTATATAATTTAGCAAAGTGGTGAGCTACGCAGTCTTATACGGGGTCGTTAGTTACCTAACTCCCGCCACCCGGCTGTTTAGCTTTCCACCCCTCGCCCGTGCCCACCCTCCTTTTGACGGCTGCCACCTTAATCACCACCCTCTCGGCTTTCTGCATCTGTCCGCCGACATTTCCACCCCATCCCCGTAAAGATGAATCGCGCGCGAATCGCGCGTTTATATGCCGATCGTCGAGCGCGCACCGCACCACGTTCAGACGGGGGACGGTTCGTCTCGCAGAGATTTTCGTCGGCCGACGGATCTCTCAGAACGGGGGGGTCGGTCTCGATCCTTCGTAATTCGATCGATATGGCCGACCGGTGTTCGAGAAGGTCCTCGTCTATTTTCGACGATCGTTTCCTCCGCCGTCGGTTCGACGGCAGAAAATCGGTCGCGCGACCGCGGGAATAAAAAGGAAGTTGGCAAAGAGCGGACAGGGTGAAAAATGATAAAGCCGATAGAAAAAAAAAAGTGGGACGGTCCGCCGCGGCGATTAAAACGAGGAGAAATTACAAGGACGGTGGCGGTATGACGACGCGACGATGCAGTATCGCGCTTTAATCAATTAGCGCGCATAGCTACGTAATCCAATCGGCAGAGCGGATCCCGCATCCATATGTACAGCGGTTTGAACAGAGCCCCCCTTCTACCCTTCGCCTCCTAGCAAAATAACTCGTCGCGGTTTTCTCGTCCCTTCGTCATACGCGTTCCCCCTGCCGCCGGTCGTTCGCCAGATTTCGAGCCTCTCTGTCGTCAATCGTTTCGCCGATTTCCACCGTTCGATCCCATCGTCGCGAGGTTTATTCCTCGTGGCACGCGTTTCGACGCTCGGCTCGTTTCCAACAATTTCAGAGATGATCGCAGTAAGATCGGACGCGAGACACGAGCGCTCGTTCGTCAACGGAAATCCCGATGAGATCGTGATCGCGATCGTAGTCGTAGACGTGACAGCGGTACGGCGAACGTCTTGGAAAAACAACAGAGTAGAAGACGTGCCGTATTTTCCGATCGGAACCAAACCGCGCGAAACTGTGATATCCCCGAGAATCGTCTGTGTAGTACCGCGTTCTATCCATCCGGGAACGGTAACAAGTGAATCGTAGGTGCGAACTGGCCGCTCGACCGGCAGAAGTATCACTGGAAATCGGAAGCAGGACGATTCGAGCGGGACGAGAGGGAGAGAGCGAAGGGTAGCCGGTAGCGAGACCCTCGCGGGTGGAAAACCCGAAGCAATCACACTCGGACACGAGGGGCCGCTAATTCGATTACTAAGAGCGCTTGCCCTCTTGGCCCGATCCGTTCTAACCCCCGGCCGACCGCTTCGCGCACCGATCGCGACTCTCTCCGGGTCCCTCCGCTCTTCCACCCCACGCCGACGAACCGACCCGAGATATCGCCGGCCATTAGGCGTATAAAAGCGTCCGGTCGACCCTGTTTAACCCCCTCGTCGGCTCGTCTCGTTCCGCTGCGCGTCGCACGTCCTACGGGNCCTCGTCTATTTTCGACGATCGTTTCCTCCGCCGTCGGTTCGACGGCAGAAAATCGGTCGCGCGACCGCGGGAATAAAAAGGAAGTTGGCAAAGAGCGGACAGGGTGAAAAATGATAAAGCCGATAGAAAAAAAAAAGTGGGACGGTCCGCCGCGGCGATTAAAACGAGGAGAAATTACAAGGACGGTGGCGGTATGACGACGCGACGATGCAGTATCGCGCTTTAATCAATTAGCGCGCATAGCTACGTAATCCAATCGGCAGAGCGGATCCCGCATCCATATGTACAGCGGTTTGAACAGAGCCCCCCTTCTACCCTTCGCCTCCTAGCAAAATAACTCGTCGCGGTTTTCTCGTCCCTTCGTCATACGCGTTCCCCCTGCCGCCGGTCGTTCGCCAGATTTCGAGCCTCTCTGTCGTCAATCGTTTCGCCGATTTCCACCGTTCGATCCCATCGTCGCGAGGTTTATTCCTCGTGGCACGCGTTTCGACGCTCGGCTCGTTTCCAACAATTTCAGAGATGATCGCAGTAAGATCGGACGCGAGACACGAGCGCTCGTTCGTCAACGGAAATCCCGATGAGATCGTGATCGCGATCGTAGTCGTAGACGTGACAGCGGTACGGCGAACGTCTTGGAAAAACAACAGAGTAGAAGACGTGCCGTATTTTCCGATCGGAACCAAACCGCGCGAAACTGTGATATCCCCGAGAATCGTCTGTGTAGTACCGCGTTCTATCCATCCGGGAACGGTAACAAGTGAATCGTAGGTGCGAACTGGCCGCTCGACCGGCAGAAGTATCACTGGAAATCGGAAGCAGGACGATTCGAGCGGGACGAGAGGGAGAGAGCGAAGGGTAGCCGGTAGCGAGACCCTCGCGGGTGGAAAACCCGAAGCAATCACACTCGGACACGAGGGGCCGCTAATTCGATTACTAAGAGCGCTTGCCCTCTTGGCCCGATCCGTTCTAACCCCCGGCCGACCGCTTCGCGCACCGATCGCGACTCTCTCCGGGTCCCTCCGCTCTTCCACCCCACGCCGACGAACCGACCCGAGATATCGCCGGCCATTAGGCGTATAAAAGCGTCCGGTCGACCCTGTTTAACCCCCTCGTCGGCTCGTCTCGTTCCGCTGCGCGTCGCACGTCCTACGGGGCCGCGACGGGGCCGAAACGTCAAAGTTCGTTTCTCGTAGACGGGTCTCGCTAAAAAAAAAAATCGAATCGTGTGCGTTTAAACAAAAATCGTTTGTATAGAAGACGGGCGAGAGATCGTCGGTTAAAACGTTGTTTACATTCCGCTGGCGTGTCGAGGAGAGCTCAAAGAAGATTCAGTGGCCGTCCGGCCGGCGAAGGGTAGCGACGAGAGTAAATATCCGGAAAAATTCCAGGAACGTTCCGGCCGGCGCGGCGATGCCTCAAAAACTTACGGAGCCGGGGGTCGTAAACGTTCGGAGGAGCATTCCTTTGACCGGGGGTCAAGTGGAAAACGCCTGACCATTTGGGGTGGAAACGGGAGAGAGCGCGCGCGACGCGGCAAAGTGGTTTAGGAAGGCGGTGATCTACTGCGGCATNCCTTTGACCGGGGGTCAAGTGGAAAACGCCTGACCATTTGGGGTGGAAACCGGGAGAGCGCGCGCGACGCGGCAAAGTGGTTTAGGAAAGCGGTGATCTACTGCTGCACCGACCTCTTTTCTCTCGACGATATCCGTTACGTCGTGCGTCACCGTGACTCGAACATATCGCCTCCGTTCCTACGTTCGTCATAGACGTCGAGACTTGGAGCCGTTTCGGAGACGCCGTCGCTGGGTTCGCACTATACAGAATCGGAGAACGTCGTTTCGAGTGCGGGCGAGTCTCTCCGCGAGACCTTCGGACGAGGAGGAGAGGAGAGGAGGCGGCCGGTTTTTCTGGAGAGCAAACAAGAGTCGAACGAGTTTTCTTCGGTTGTTCAGGCCGCAGTTATTTACGATTTTACTTGGGCGCGTCCGATGGCTGCCGGCCGGGCAGATTGCTTTTTGATTTGCGCTTAATCGGGAAAAGTTATGGGCCTGGGAGAGAGACGGAGGCGCGGAGTAAAAGAGCGACGGCGGAGCGAGAGGGGAGACACGGGCCACCCTCCGGCGCGTGTTAGGGGGCGTACACGACTAACGCGGCGGCCCGCATATTAAACCATAAATTCATGCGAGCTCTGGCCGCAATAGACGCCGAGTTATCGCGGCGAGGAACCGACGCTGGCGTTACTTGAACGCGTCGCTTTTTTAAAACGCGATTTTCATTCGGCCGCGCCGCCGCCGCCGCCGCCCGTCCTCTCGATCCAATTTAAACCGCGCGTACGTAACGTCCGATCTGTCGATTGCATTTTTTATCCACCCCCGAGCGGCGAGCCATCCCTCTCGCGTCGTGTTACCCGTCGTGGCCGCTGTCGCCCATCGTTTCCCGTTAAATGAATTATGCTCACCGAACTGATGCTTTTTCAACGGGATTTCCTTCGTACTCGTTGTCGTCGGTACGCGGTAACGCGTAAAATAAAATCTAGACCGATCGTTCTAATTGTTCGCCGATGCGCTTCGAAAAGCGTGGAGAAGCGCGAATCCGATCTCCGACCGCCGCTTCGAATCCCGGAATCGTCTTCGAAATTTCCAATGAGATTTTCCCTGAAAATTCGAGAACCGAGAATCGAGTATACTAAGAAAAACGACGCCGTATACGTTAAACGAAATTGATTCGTATCTATCGACGAAGCGACGTCGTCTTTTGACGCGAGAGAACAAGTCGCGAGGGCGGAGGAAGGTGGAAGGTGGAAGTGGACGTGGACGTCGGAAGAGGTTGTTATTGAACCCGACTTGGCATGTGGATAAAATTGGAGGTCGGTGATCGTTACGTTGTGAACGGTCAGCTATTCCCAATCACTTCTGAGCTTTATTGGACGACGTGCTGAATTATAAACGAAGATCGAACCCTCCGACGATACGTGTGTCCGGCCACGGAATTTCGTCCGAGGTTCCTGACCTTCTTACCACCGTCCGAATCGGTTATACGTACTTCCGAGACGCCCGAATCTTTTACGACTGAAACGCGAGGGAAACAGAATTCGCGAGAAAAACAAAACAACACCAAAGTCTGTTTCCTACCTTTGGCGCCTTCTTCCTGCATCAAAGATCTCGACACCTGCGACTGGACCTTCGAATCCGAAGCTTTCCCATCGCCGGAACTCAGACTCTTCGACTCGACGTAATTCTCCGGACTGGTCGATCGTTCTCTCGAGATCGGCGGCGGTGACGGACTGCACCCGAGCAGTTTTCTCACGGACAGCTTCAGTTCCGGCGTCTTCAGCGGCGGAAGACCGTCCGCGGCGTTGCCCGCGTCCTTGACCTCCTTGCTCTTCGTCGTCACGGACAGGTCTTCCGGTTGTAGACGAGCTTCCGGCGACGGCGGCTCGTCCACGGCGTTGGTCTGATCGCTCGCCGGCTCTTGCCCCGGCTCCCGAGTACTCGCATCTGGAGAACCAGCCCAGGAATCGTTATCGTTATCTCGTTAATCGTTTCGCGCACTGCGTCGCGTTCGTCGAAACAAAGTGACCGCGAACCGATCGAGATCGAGAGCAGCTCTCGTCCAAAGACGGGACGAAATGACGCGACGCGGGATTCGAACCATTGGGAGACGGGGGCTCGGAACGATGGACCGGAGAACGTCAAGTGGTATGAACCGATCTTGGTCAGACGTACGTATAGAAATGGAACGGATCGTGCGTTCGACGCGAGTTTCGAGACGCGTACAAATGGGAAATTCTATACCGTTGGAGATTCACGGAACGTACTCGATATTCGTGGAAACGAATGGTGCAAGGTCGACCGTGCATGAGAATCAATAGATTACCTACGATTCGTCGAACGAAGCAACGAGCGCCGAGAAAGACTTCTTCGCGGTTATAAAATAAGAATCAAACAAAAGTCTCGTACGAAGATCGCGTAACGCGATCTGTCTCTCATTCGAGTGTTCCAAGTCTATCGAATTATCCTGACAGAAGTCAATTTTCGAGGGAGTACAGTGGTACCGTCGTCGTCCAGTCGCGTGGCCGTCCGCTAGTAAATTCGTCGACAGAGAAGTCTCGTCTTACGTCCTTTGGTCGTTGTCTGGACTCGTCGCCGACCGAGGTACCACCGTATCAAGAAATCCCATTGGCCGAAGAGCAAAGAACGATTCGAGGAGCAACTTGCACACGTTCCCCGTCTCCACTGGTCTTCCACCGAGAACCGATCGGAACCGAACCGACTTTGTCACCGGTCCACTCTCGTCGCGTCCGATCAACCCACGTGACGTGTTCGACTCGGTCGATTCGATTCACCAAAGACGAGAACGAAGGACGAACGTAAGCGAGCGAGGTGTCCGCGAGAGCGAGTCGACGTACTGGCATCGCTCTCCGCAGGATCGCCGAGCAGGTGCGCGACGCTGAGGGTGATCCTCGCGGACGGTGGCCTCTCGGCGGTGTTCCTGGCCGCCGCCGCGTGTTCGCCAGCCGCGGTGTCGAAGCTCTTGGAGACGAACTGGGCGAGCTGCTCCATCCTCGCGGAGAAGACTCGCGCGACGACGCGTCGACCTCGTCGCCGAGGACGAGAGGACCGGCACCGCGAAGGGGGTCGCGCGGAGGTGGCTCTGGCTGGCTGGCGTCGCGACGCCACGCGACGCCGAGCGTCCCACAGGACGCCATTCGGACGGCGGCCAATCGAGGGGCTCGTAGGCGGTCCCGGTACGCCCTCGAGCCTCGTCCCTTTCGGCGATCCGTCGACCCTCCGCCATCCCTCTTCGATTCGACCCCTCCGCCACTGGCCGTAAACCGAGGCTCATTAGCATTTGCGCCCGCTCTTCTGCCCGCGAAGCGCAAACTACCTACCACCTACCGATCGGCCGCGCCGCGTTCGACGGTCCAACCCCTGCGTCCTGTTCCACACCCCGTCCTACCCCTCGTCGTCGCCGCCGCACCGTTCCAAGCTGTTTGTCTCGGTGGTGGACCGTACATGCCTCACTGGCCACCGCGTTTACGAGACCTCATCGCGACCGACCCGGGTCGGTGACGTCGCGTCGCTCGTTCCTCTTCGACCCGGATAGGAGCCCTGCCAGGTGAGAACGATATGATCGTCGACCGTCACCGATGTTTACGCGATACGTCCGTCGGACCGAAACGATTCGCCGCTCGCTCGATTCGGGATTCGCGAACGGACGGGTCGGCGTCCAAGGACACCGACTCTTCGTCATTTATTTCGTTTACACCTCCGCGTTCTCCGACGGTACATATGTCCCGCGTGACGCACGCCCTATCTCGCGAGGGAAAACGATGTTTCTCTCACCCGTCTTCCCTTCGGTGAGTAAAGCGGACTCTGAAAAATTTCAGCACTTTTCTCGCGACGGGGCCCGACGGCGTTCTTCCCCGATAAAGTTCGATTCGAAAACAGTTCTTAGCGTCTCGCGCGCGACGATTCCGAACCGGAGATTTGTATTCGACGCAACGACGACGGAAGGGAGGAAAAAGTCGATGTTTCCGTCGATAATATTTGCCCGGGCAACGTTTTACATCGAAATGGCCGCGTAACGGGGCTTTGCCAGGCCAGCCGCGTACCCGTCCGTCGATTGCGAGGACGGGACGTGGCTTGGCGCGGCTCGGCTCGGCTCGGTCTCGTGTTTGCCGCTACCAAACTCGGCAATATTTAAATGGGATTGCGTTCGGGAACGTAATTGCCCGGGCAAACACGGCCCGTTTGGAACGTTGGGACGGACGCCGACGGCCCGGCCGACGAGTTACAAAACGGAGGGACCGAGGAAATCACGGCCGAGGAGACCCGACGCGACGGTCTTCCGAGCGCGCAACGAGACAGAACAGATAATGAAAAAAAGGGTGTGCAACGAACCGAGTGGACAGATACGCAAAGTATTAAAAAAGAGTCGTCGGCTCGACTCCGAGACGGACGTCTCTGGGCGAAGAAGGGTTCCCGAGGTCGGAGAAGGAAATCGCCGGTCGGCCGAGAATAAGAAGTCACGATCGCTCGGCAGAGGGCGAGAGAACGACGCACGAGGGAATTAACGCTCGCGGAACAAAGATAACGCGACACGCGTATATAAAGGGTGTACAGGGCGAGAGANGCAAAGTATTAAAAAAGAGTCGTCGGCTCGACTCCGAGACGAACGTCTCTGGGCGAAGAAGGGTTCCCGAGGTCGGAGAAGGAGATCGCCGGTCGGCCGAGAATAAGAAGTCACGGTCGCTCGGCAGAGAGCGAGAGAACGACGCACGAGGGAATTAACGCTCGCGGAACAAAGATAACGCGACACGCGTATATAAAGGGTGTACAGGGCGAGAGGGGGTGAACGTGTACGTGGAAACGTCGCGTCGACGGACAGAGAGAGAGAGAGAACGGTCTATAACGCAGGCAGACGGAGCCAATCAGGGCGCAATGCGATTACCTTAACGAGAAATCCGATTACTTATTCATTCGCCTAACTCGAAATCAGTTTAACTAATCGTTTAATTCGGTAGCTCTACCCCTCCGACCGTTTCCGAGGCAGACGCGGCACGCCGAGTTCCCTCTCTTTCCCTCCGTGCACACGCGGATAGGGTACGACGGCCGTAGGGATGGATGGATCCCCGACCAGTCTCTCTCTCGCTCTCTCTCTCTCTCTCTCTCCTGGTCCTGGTCAAATAAACGCTGCGCGCACACGTTGAACCGCCGCCGTTTCTACACGTGCTCGGCTGTTCTTGCCCGAGAGAGGGCGAGGAAAACGCGGTGGGGTAACGGGCCAGGAGAAGAGAGAGAGAGGCCTCGTTCAATTCAATTACGTAATGAATTGTCGTGTCTTGAGTAAACACCCTTCCTCACCGCGACTCGCCGCCGGAAAATCGCCGCGCCGCCGGTTGGGGGATACGTTCCTCCGACGTACAGTGGGGACGCTGCGTGAACCATCCCCGTCCCCGGCTACAGACTCGTTCAGAGGTGTTAGCGTAGCACAGTTCGATTCGTCGCTTATTCTTCGTTCGTATCGTCGATCATCTCGATCCGATCGTCGCCGTCGAGAGGACGTTAATACCTAAATCGTGTGTACATACGTATATAATCGAGCAAGAAATTGTCGTCCCAATCACGATCGGTTAAGTCTCTTAAAAACGTAGAGAACGAAGTGTACCTGAAAAATTCGTTGGCAGAACGATTTCTCGTTGCGGAAGCACGTGCTTTGTTTATGAGACGCGCTATACGTTTCCGGTGAACCGAATCAATCTAAAGCTGTCGCAACCGCTTCGAAATTTCTCATTGCGTCTTCCCCGAGTTTCGAGCTTCTCCTCTCTCTCCCCTCCTCGTTCGGTCGCGGTGTGCAGCCGCGCTCTGCACCTAGACATCGACTGCTCTAATCTCGTTTGCAAAGAAGATATCAGTAATTTCGGTGTTTCCCCGGAATTAATAGAAAGTCGCCGGAAACCGATCGAAAAGAATCCGAATAAATCGCGCCTCCACGAATTTCCCATTGGCAACGATGGGACGTTTAAATCTCGGAACGAGATGCTCGGTTGTTTAGCTCGAATTTTGAACGGCCAAATTCCAGGTGCGAGAGCACACACGGTTAGAGGGACGGTCCTCGTCCACAAAAAAAGAAACATTTCGTCATGGCATACCTTCGGTCCAAATTCCAAATTCGCGGTGTAAAACAGTTCAAGGTATTGTTCCCCCGGGGGTGACGGGAGAACGAGGGATCGGGTGGCCGACGGCCGAGGGACATAGGTTACCGCCACGATACCCGAAACGAAATTCTTTCTACGATCGAGTTCCGACGTTCCGCGCGCGTTTTCGATAGGATAAACGAGTAGTCACTGTTCCCATCAGGACGACGTGTGTCAGTCGGCGTTGCTCGGAGGTCCGTCGATGGTACCGTCCGTGCTTAAGGAGAACGTGAGGACGCTCTGGTTCCGGAAGTCGAGGGACCAGCAGCCGGTTCCGTATGGCATCGGGAACTGCGGGAAACCGTGTCCCCCCTGCGCGGACCTGATCTGCAAGGGTCACCCGTCCAAGTGCCTCGAGTTCGAGGGAAAGAGATCCAAGAGGAGGAGGAAGCTGTTGAGCTGCAAAAAGGAGACGATGTGGGACGCGAAGCCGAACAACTGCAAGAAGGAGAGGACACCGGAGAAGCCGAGGTTCACTCTGTGGGAGTCGCTGTTCGGGCCTTGCCCTCAGAGGTCCTGGCCCGACCCGTGCACCTGCAGGCTCGCCTACAGGGAGAGAAAGAAGCTGAGGCATTACGACCCGAGACTGCGCGATCCCCGCTACCAGATCACTGCGGGCGACGTTCTCTTGTACACCGAACAGGTCAAACGCAAGAGATCTGCAGGCTGCATGGAACCTCAGCCGAAACCACCCCCCTCGTTCAAACTACCGAAAGCGGTTCTCTTCAGTATGATCAGCGACAGTTCTGAAACCGTGAGTCGCACGGTTCGATTTATTTATTTACTTATTTAGATTTAGAAATTATTAGAACAATACGATCGCTCATATGAGTCATTTCTTCGATCTTCTTCTATTAACTTCCTCGTTCTCCTTTATGATCGATCGTCACCGATCGAAGATTCTCGCTCGAGGACCGTGCGAAAGCGATCCGTGCGACCGACCACGATCGTACAAGCGTCCGTACGAGGAACTGAGACCGCCAGAAAAGAGAAGAAAGGCACTGAATTTAAGAGCGGGCGTCGCGGCAGACGACGTACCTCCGCCGATGAACAGAAACGCGTACCTCTTCGACGCCCTCGTTCCGCAAAAACTGGCGAGGAACTACGACTCGTCGAAGGACCCCGAATCGCAACAGGGCGAGAAGCGACCGGCCGAGGAGAAATACCCCTCGACGATGCAAGTGCCGAAGCGTTCCAGAATAGAGCAATTAAAGATTTTGATTACCCAGAAGGATCCCTCCCACTGCAAATCGTCCTCTCTCCTTGTTCGTCAAAATTGACAGATCTTCGTACGCAGCGAGCTCGCTCGCGAGGAGATCGTCCGTGTGTGCAGAAATAGTACTTTGTAACTTCATTTGTAACTCAATTACCTTTAAAACGATTAAAAAAACAGTAAGACGCGAAGGAGTTTCACTGATGAGGATTCTGGGCCGTGTCTGTCCATCAAACGGTCCAAGTATTTGAATCTTCATTTTTGTCGCGAGAGGATACCGAAAATGTCGCGCGATACGCGGCGTCATCTACCGGCGCGAGTTTCAGTCGATCTCGTGTCTGTTACCATCGGAGGAGATACGAGAGTTCGTACTCGCCAGTTTCGACCGTTCGTCGTCAGATGGCGGTAGGTCGAAATTCCACGAATCTTACGGCACCGTCGCGTGTATCGTGCGATCTTCGATGGCGGCGTTGTTGCTGGATGTGGACCCCTACAGAGTTGGCTACGGGGCAGTCAAATGTCTCGTAAAGGAACTACCTCCGGTTACAAGTCAAAACAAATCCCGCGAATATTTCGTAATCGTCGAGGTCTGTGCTCGGTTCGCGGCTGGACGCAGGGAGACGTCGGCGTCAGTGTCGGTTCGATAGGTTACGGTCAGACGAGTCTGTTGCCCGTTTCGCCGGACGAGGACAAAAGGGAGGTAACGAATAAAAAAGGAAAACAGAAAGCGGTAACGGACGAGGAGGAAGAGACCGAGGAGAAGGAGGTAGATGATCGAGCGGTGGACCACCGCGCGTGGAACGAGGACGACCGGGCCGGGAACAGTCTCGTCGCGTGTGGATGTTCTGACGTCGTTGACGGGATCGAGGATAAGGTCGCCGATGTCGAGACCGTAGCCGACATCGAGAAATGGTTGAAAACGCGAACGGAGTCCGTGTCGAGCATGGATCTCGACGGAATGAAGTCCGAGGAGGGCGTCGACCGGTACCTGGGCGAGGAACTGCAGCACGCTTTTCTGGGAAAGGACCCTGACGGGCTGTCGATCGACATCGACCTGTCCGACAAGAAACTGAACCTGGGCTACGACCCGTTGCTGCAGGAGCTGCAGAACGAGAAGGACGGCTTCATACTGCCAGAATTTCAGCTGGATCATTTGGATCCGCTCGCGTTGTCTCCAGACGACATGATGATCGCCGGCGAAATATTGCCGTCGACCAGTGCTCAACTGGCCCTGAGTGCCCCCCACAGGGACGTTGAAGGGATGTCCCCGGAGGCCGAACCGAGCTCGTTGATGAAAATGGTCGTTGGCCAGGAATCGCAGAACAAGTCCACGCAGGTCGTTGTGGATGACTTGCATGGTATAGATAGCGCGGATAAGGAAGTTCAGTTGCCGAAGGACAACAGCTCTTCGGGGAATAATATGAATCTCTATGTGCAGGATCTCGGTTCAGAGAACACGATGCAAGAGCTGTCGGACGGGAAGCTGGTCGACAGCGACTCTGAGAGTGTGATAGAACAATTGAAAACTAGAGCCAAGGCAAAGCTGAAGCCGCGCATCATTAAGAAACGTAGCAGGATGCGACGAGCGACGGACAGAAAGACAGACGACGAAGTGAAACCGTCTGGAGACGACGTCGAGGACGACGAGAACGGCGTGATGGCCGTCGTCGCCATATCGACCGACAAAATTTCGAACATGACGCAAATCGTTATAAACACGGGGAAGGAGGAGCAGATATATCAGGGGAAGACCTCTGAGCTCATAGAAGCCACTGGGAATATTCCCATATTGCCAAAAATAGAGACTGCGACCGTTTGGAACGGAACTATGGAGCTCAATACAGAAAATCTTAGTAACCATCACGAGATGGTGATATCGAAAGCTTTAGAAGAGTTGGGGATCACGGACGACAATTTACAGCCCGTGTCCGTTAACGAGCACGGGAAGGTGTGGCAATGCTTCCGTGAAGATTGCAGTAGACAATTTAATAAACTCCACGCTCTGAAGGGCCATTTGCTGGCACACTACGGCGTCAAGCCCTTCAAGGTAACCGTTCATTTTGTACACGTTCGCTTTTTACACGTTCCTTTCCAGTTTTCATGTAACGTTCAACGAATGTTTACTCCTTTTTCCAGTGCGACTTCGGTGGTTGTGCCTGGGCATTTTATTCCGAGTTTAAGTTGAAACGGCACAAGGAAACGCATTTAAAACGGAAGGACTACGTCTGCGAGATAGAAGGATGTAATCGTCGATTCACGACCATTTACAACTTGTGGAGCCACACGAAACTGCACAGCCGCCCGAATAAAATATTGTGCCACGTGCCAGACTGCCAAGCGAAGTTCCAGACGAAACGGGCGTTGGAACTGCACATGAAGTCGCACGATCAGAGCCACGCGCCGTACGTTTGCAAGCACGAGGGTTGCGGAAAGAGGTATTACAGTAGCAACGCGTTGACGTCGCACCAGAGGTGTCACAGTTACAAGGACGTGGACGTGAAATGTTCGTGGCCGGGCTGCGGCAAGGTGTTCGACAAGCCCTGCAGACTGAAAGCGCATATACGCTCGCACACCGGCTGCAAACCGTACCTCTGCACGTTCCCGGACTGTCACTGGGCGTTCTCGTCCTCCAGCAAACTGAAGAGGCACCAGAAGAAGCACACGAACGAACGGAAGTTCGTTTGCGACGTTCCCTCCTGCGGAAAGGCGTTCATGAGGTCGGAACACCTCAAGGAGCATAGATTGACGCATAAAGACGGACGTTACTTTCGGTGTTTCATATGCCACGCCCAGTTCTCTGCGAAGAGCAGCTTGTACGTTCACATAAAGAAGCATCAAGCGAAAGAGGGGGAGGCGAACCCGCGCGATTCATTCGGCGCCCAGACGAAAAAGAACAAACCGAGGGAACCGCAGTGCTCCAGGGTGAACCCGGTTTTGAAGTCGAAACGAAAGTCGATAGATCTGAACGTAAACGCTTATCTGAACATGTCGTCGTTGTCGGAGAAGGCGGAAGACGAGACGATCGTCAGCAATAGCGAGAATCAAACCGAAGACGACGACGCCGCAGTGCCTCATAGAGATCGATCCAAGACCCTGTACCATTGTCCGGTCGAGACTTGCTCGCGTTCGTACACGACGAAGGCCAGACTGAGGGCGCACATGTTGAAGATACACGGTACGCCCGTGGAGGAATCCGACAAGACGCCCGAAACGATCACCGACGACACTGTTTGCGACATGGACTACATCCTGTACACCGTTCCGGCGCCGGAGCCCGCGGAGCAGATGATCATGGTCGCGCCCTGCGACGCCGTGATCGTCGACGCCGCGGAAACGGACGGCGGCCCTCTTCGCGAGCCGGAGTCGCCTTGTTTCAACGACGCGCCGAAACAATCGGAAACTCCGTCGGCCGGCACGGGTCCCGATCAGAAGCAATCGACGGATCAACAAGCGAAGAAGGACCAGGGATCGGCGCGTACCGATTTCACCGTCTACGACGTGAGGCAATTGAAAGCGAACTGTGTCGCGTCGAACTCGGGCGTCGGCGCGTCCGACGTTGTGTTAGGTGCGAACGATATGGAAGAGGGTCTATTTCTCCCCGAGGAATTGCCCTCGATGTATTATCAGGACGACGCCGCGGGTACGGAGTACCAGGTATTGTTACTCGATTCTGTGCCCTGCGAGAATACCATTAGTCTGCGGGGACTCGAATGATTACCGAGAGCTTCGAGAGACGTAGGTCGAGAGAGAAACTGACCGTTGTTATTTTTTAATGTAGGATGAGGATGATGATGATGAGGAGGAAGTTTTAATATGGTCTGTGATCCGAAGGCTTGTTCTCAGCCGTACGTTCATTTATACTGCAGTCCATAATTGCTTCAAATCGTTATTTTATTAATAAATTGTTGCTATTTTTCCAGAAAGTTTATACATTGTTCCATTGTACATAGCATTCCTGAAACCTCGTGTGTACATATAGCTACTAATGCACAATATCTCTTCGCTACACTTTTGACAAATTAATACGCGTTTTGTAACTTACGCCGCACCGTTTCGTACATTGGAATTTTTATTGTCACGTAATTCAGTAGTTTTGAGATTCAATAAAACGAAGTATACATACATGAAACAATGGTTGGAAAAAAAAAATTGGAATGTGTCTCGACGTGATATAACGCTTAAAACGAAGTGAAAAATGCTCACACTTTCAGACATGAATACGACGATAACGACGACTTCATCGATTCATTCCCTAAATTCAGGTTCTACCAATCTCACACCTAAATTTCATTACTCTAATCGTGATCGATCGCAATAGCTTATTTTAGAAATACTTATTCGCGCGCTCGCAATTCCTCGACCATCGTCGTCGGTGCAATATTTCATTGGACGGGGCGCTACTCGTAATTACCGATAATTAAAAATTGCCTAAGAGTACATACGTTAATTAATACTTCGAAGTGTGAATTGTAGTCGGTTTCGAAAACCTTTAAACGAATTCTCCTATTATCTCTAGTTCTCAAACGATATTGGCGCGTTTCTCGGCGTCGCGAGCCTGCGTCTCCGAGTAAGATTTACCCAGATTCCTATTGACCTTCAAATAGCACTTGTTCTTGACGTTCTCTAAGAAACACATGAGGGAATGGACGATAGTTATGAAAACCGCCTGGCCTATGCACACGAACGAAGTCGTCGCGGGTTTCTTCCAGTCGAGTATCTTGTAAATGTAATGGTAACCGTTTTTGTCTAAACCGCCCGCTATGTAATAGACGATCGAAAACGTGACGTAGACAAACACTATGGTCAAACTCCACCAGAAGTTCCTCAGTCTGAACGGGATACTCGTCACACAATAATCCAGTATCATTAAAATAGTGTTACAAATGTGCAGCATGACGTTCAGGGGGTCCAGGTAGTGGACCTTGGGATCGTAAATGCTAGACCAATAGGTGATCGTGACCACGAGCGCGGTGTTCGTGGTCACGACGTAAAGGAACCAATAAACCCTGTCTGTGAACCCGAGCTTGGACGGATCGGAATCGGATGATACCTTCTGCTGCCTCCATCGTCGCGACACGAGGTAGCCGCCGAGCAGCGCTTGACTCAGGCCCAGCATCAGGTCCCAATTGGTCAAGTATATCGGCCACTTATCGTACATGGGGACGACGTTGGGCTCGTAGCTGCCGAACTCGAAGATCGAGCAGACGATGATGCAGGCCCAGGCCAGGAAGATCAGCCACCGGTAGAGGAGGTACCAAGTCGCCACGTGCCTCTGGCATTTCGGTTCGGTAAGAAATCGTGGATGCGGCGGCTCGTCCTTCTTGTTGAACCACTTCCTCGCTACCTCCTGGCACCAGAGTTTGTTTACCATCGCTCGACGACCTGCGAATCAATAGATCTCCGTTTCTAACGACGTCTGATCGAGTGTCGAACGCGAAAATCATTACTCGAGAGAGAAGCGGCAGGAGTTCGGGAAGTACACTGCCGTGCGAGACGCGCAGCAGAAATTACGAAACATTGGGGAAAACGGGGATCTCCTACTACNGGCGGCTCGTCCTTCTTGTTGAACCACTTCCTCGCTACCTCCTGGCACCAGAGTTTGTTTACCATCGCTCGACGACCTGCGAATCAATAGATCTCCGTTTCTAACGACGTCTGATCGAGTGTCGAACGCGAAAATCATTACTCGAGAAAGAAGCGGCAGGAGTTCGGGAAGTACACTGCCGTGCGAGACGCGCAGCAGAAATTACGAAACATTGGGGAAAACGGGGATCTCCTACTACTCGTTTCCGATCTTACAACACGTAACAACGCGGAAAACCGAGATTAACGTCAAGATCGCTCAGGAACGTCGGTATAATTCCTAGAATTTAAATTCGCTAATGAACGTACTAGCGTCGCTTTGTTCTCTGTCACGTCCGTGATCGTTTGTTGCCGGCGATTTTCCCGCTTAAAATCCTGCGATCGAAATTCGAAATCGGACGCTCGAAGGTCGACGCACGTTTCGATTTAAACGACCACATATGTTTTCATGATGATGTGACGGACGACAGACATGTGTTGTCGCCGATCGATCGTTTAATTACGTGTTTTCGTGAAGAACGAAATTGCGAACAAGTGACATAATCGTTGATTTCGAAGATCGATTAGCGTGGCTGACGACTTACATGACAAACATTGTACGAGAAGAGAACGGAGTCGCCTCGGAATCAGGAGGCTCCAATACGATATTGTCACCATGTTTTACGTCGCAAACTCTTTTTTAAGAGCTCGACGAGATACGAGGCAGTAACGATTCATGGAGGCAGTCTAACCTCTGCGAGAGACCGAGTAATCGAGCCATGTTCCGACTGGAACGCTAACTCCCGTAGGAGGAAAGGGTTGTAACAGCGGTTCGAGAGAAACGCGAGAGGAACGGTTCCGGTCCCCGTAGTAAGCTGGTAGGGCAGGTCACGCGCTCGTCTCCCCTCTACGAGCGAATTTCAGTGCGATATCGCGAATACAGTAAAAGGAAACGATCCGTTTGTTTATCTCTCTCGAACCGGGCCGTGTCTCACAGTTCGGAAACCAGATCCCGATAGTACAGAGTCGAGTGGATCAGGGAATCATGAATGACGCGCGCCTTCAATCGTTGTTTCGGTCGTATCAGCTGAATTTTGATCGGTGATCAAGCGATTTTCCAATCGCGACGGTAAGCACGATATTATTTCATGAAATCTGAGATAAGACGC
Organism: Ceratina japonica; assembly: GCA_019453355.1. Classification (NCBI taxonomy): domain Eukaryota; kingdom Metazoa; phylum Arthropoda; class Insecta; order Hymenoptera; family Apidae; genus Ceratina; species Ceratina japonica. Next base: position 18,845 of record SMSR01013682.1, on the reverse strand, counting down.
TACGCAAACATTTACATTTCCCGCGTCGATCGTTTCGCGCGAATTTCCGATTATTTATTCAACCGAAAAGTTCGATAAAATAAATAATCGAAAGGTGATCGAATTATCGATTTCTCAGATACGATTCTGGGTAATTCGAGCTCAGTGAAAACAACGAACGATCCGTAGATCGGGGGATGGAGGAAGGAGAGCAGCAGCGAGAACGAACCGTCGTTCGGACGATTTAGGTGGGACAACCGTGTAAAATCTTTAATCGCATTGTCGAGACACCGGCGCAGATGGAACCTCGTTTCAACTAATTAACCCTTTTGGCCCGAGGCGCTGAGGTTCGCACGGGCAGCGCTATAAGCTCACGCATCGGCGCGCACGTTCCTGCGTAAAGGTCGTGGCAGCGCGTTCAATCGGCCAATACCAATTCCCTCTTAATTCATTATAATTCACTACTATTAACTTTGGGATCGCGCTCGTGGTACAGGTAGCGACCGTACCGAGAGTTTACGCGCTGGGAAAACTATTTTTTTGTTTTGTAAAACGATTCCAGATTTGAACCGTAAACAGGAGCAAGCGCGATGACGTAAGAACGCGAATTTTTATATCACGACGATCGAAACACGAGAGGATACCGATATTGCATATTTCGAATACTACCGATATCGTACGCAAGATATTAAGTTTTTTCAGCATAATTGAACGCAACGATAAATTTAGACCAATTTGTGACACCCACGTGGATCGTCTCGAGAAGAATCGCGCGGCTACTCAAACACGGACTCCGATCGAAAATCTTTCGTTTCGCTTTATCATCTTATACTTACGATAAAATGGACAACTGGGAGAGATCCTCGGTCCGAGGTAAAGGTATCACTGAACTCGGAGCACTCTCAGCGCCGATCAAACAATACAATTCAGCGTCGTCACTGAGAAATCCTTATCGATACGTACGTATTAATTTTTAATACTCCGCACTATATTGTATCGGCTTGACGAACTATTGAGAGCGCGTCGCACTCCGATTGTTAATTACAATTCGGCGTTATCACTGCGATCATCTGAGAAATCCTTATCGGCGCGATTAACGATCGTTCACGCCGATACGTACACGTACTAATTCGTATTTGTAATACCCCTAGGACCCGTGAAAACTGTTCGACGCGTCGAAGGAAGGGTTACTCGTGTTCTACCGTGGATAATAAAGCGATTTACGCACGGTGAGACATAGGAAAACGATTGTCCCCTCGTAAACGTAGTTAAAGAAAGATGAGAAGAACGTAAACGGATCACGAACCGAGTTGTCGAGCAGACGCGAGGGGGGAGGTAAAGCCGTCGGGGGCTGCGACGCGATCAATGCGTTCTTCGATTCCGTCGATGTCGATCGTAGACGCACGCCTGACCCGTCACCGACCAGACTCGTGGCCCGTCTGCCGTCAAAACCCTCTGAATCAATTCGATTCGTGGCACATTGTTCTTTCCCTTCCTCCGCCCTTTGCTTCGCCGACCATTTAAACCTCCCCTGAACGCTCGAGCTCCGACGCCACCGTCCCGAGATCGTACCGATATTCTTTTCCCACCGTTCGCGGCATTCGTTCACGAGGATACGATTTCGGCGACATCGAATTCGACGAACTTATCGTATTCCTGTTCTAAGCCTGTATATTGACGTTTACCGGCTACTATATACTCCTAGGTACTGCTCGTTATTCCCGGTATTCGTGACTCGACGGGGAAAACGGGGAAATACCAATTCTTCGGACGAGAGCCGGTCAACGATCTCGAGTCTGTCGTCCGTCGAAAAACCAAAGGAACGCGGGAAGTTTTTAGGACCGAGGTAACTGTAGAACGTCGGTCGGTAGAAATTAGAAACGCGCAGATAAGAGACTCACCGGTTGGAACGGAGAGGCGACGAGCAACACTTAGAAGAAATGAGAAACGCGAAGAACGCGCACCACTGCGAACCGCACGACCGTGTGATCCACGAGGATCGTCCAAGTACCTTTAGGGACCGTTCCCCGGGACCCTAGATTCAAACACTGAGGCAGCCACGCCGTCGCCGGCACGTGTAGTACACCCGGGAATTCGATTGCTCAGCAACGAGGAGAAAAATATCCGTCTCGCGGTGACGATCCGAACGACGCGACGCTACGCGAACGACACGGTCAGGGGGAGAGGATTCCCGAATCTCTGCGGGCCCGAAGGGAGATCGATCGGGGTCACAAAGGTTCGCACCGCATAGCGTGGCGGACGTGGAGAACCGCAGATGTTCCTTGATCCTGCTGTCGATGCAGGAAATCTGTTCCGGCACGCAGCCGCTCTCGATTTCCTCGCACTCGGGAGGCATTTGAGTCCGGCCTCCTGTTCGACGTACGCCTGGCCCGTGACTGCCCGGCAACCGGCTCCGCGTGCTTTCAATCAATATCAATCCCTGTGCACCGGCTACTCGGTCCCCCCATGTTCTACGGCACTGTGTTCCCCGCGAACATCTCTTTTCGACACGTTCTGATAATAATTGCCTCTAACCGTCGGTTTCCCTTCTTTTCGCGAACGACCCACCGTCGGACCCCGGCCAACGGACGGATCGCCCGGGATCCTTTTTTACTCCCACTCGTTCTCGTACCTTCTCTAATTCGCTCTGTGGTTCAGCAGTAAGACGCGCGTCTATCAATAATATCTATCGACGACGCCCGTCCGTCCTCGGTATCAATGAAAAGCGAT
>SMSR01013682.1:0-14316 GCA_019453355.1 Ceratina japonica | reverse complement strand
TAGAAAATAATTCTCTAATTTCGCAGTGGAGCATGATTGAGAAAACGCGTGAGAGGACGGCACGAGCGAATGAAAGTTTTCTGGAAATCGTTAATTGGACTCGGGATGGTCTACCGGGGAAGGAAGGAAGGAAGGAAGCCCGGCGCAGAGAGGCGATTGGTCGGCTGGAATCACCAGACTTTCCAGCCACATGCACAATACCCATGTTCTATCGCTTAACCGACATCGGGCACCCGTGCTTTGCGTGTGATAAGGTATTGAATAAGACCACCGGTAACCCAGCGACGACGGACGGTAATTTCGTCGATTCCACACAATACGTGCGACGCACGCTCGTTTCGAGTTTATTAACCACGTAACGCGTGTATCACCTCGTCGACCGAGCACACGCCACCCATCGGTCTGCTCGAATTAATTTCTCGCGACGTCTACGACGTCCTTCGAGAACCTTACGAATCGTCGGAGACGAGTCCCTCGTGCCAGTGGACAGAAGGTCCCGATCTCCCCCTCACCGTCTCTCTCACTTAATTTCTATAATTTTCCGACGTCTATTCGGACGATCGGAGACATACTTTCGGCGTTGCGCAACTTTTCTAACGAGCCTCGCGTGCTCAAATATCTCCAATTCATTTGCAAATCGTGACTCGTTACGTCCCTCAAAGTTCCACGTGGAGCTCCGAGGATCGCGAGAACCACCGACGAATTTTACGAAAGCGGATACGGCAGCGATTCGCGCAAGAATGCAACTTTTTTACTCGCGACTGCACGCTCTCTTTCTACGGTTACAGCCGTCTCCGATCACGGCCCAAGGGAGCCGGCGACACGTCTCTTTTACCAAAACCGCCACAGCGGATTTTTATTATTTATACGATAAACGCGACGTCGCAACCGAGCCTCGCGAACGTTAAGTTCGCGCGATCGTATGATTAAATTTAGTATTTCGTCTTTCAGCCGCCGCCGAGACAAAATTGCGTTTATCGTATACGAGAAGGAGCCGAGATCGTCGGGGAACGAGGAAGCGATCGATGGGAAAGGCCGCGTAGTCGTAGACGCACGTGGAACCGAGTATCGCGGCTCTCGTCGCGTACCGTGCTATTTTATAAATACACGGGGACGGGACCGTCCGGTGCAGGAAGGAACGAACGCTATGAGAATAGCGGGTTTTCGTGGTTCGTCGACTTGCGCGCGTCGGCTTCGTGTACCAAAAATAATCGAGACGTCTAGCCGGTCTCTGCTCGGTTTCGGGAGGCTTCTTCGAGTAGCAGTCGTTGCGAGCGCAGAGTCCGCACGGTCAGAAACGACGTGAAATGACGCGTCTCGTCCTACTACGGACCTGTTGGTGTTGGTACACTTTTTTCTGCGGTTAAACGCGACGCGATATCGCAGACGATGAGACCGTCAGGAGTCGACGGCCGGCCGATCGTTCTCCTCGTTTGCCTCCTCTGCACCGGTTGCCTCGCCAAAGATTGGTACATGTGAGTAGCGCCTAGCCGTCGCTCGTTTTACAACTATTTTTTTCGTCTACTTCTGTCACCCGTGTGCCTCGCATTTATGTTTTCAATAATTAATCGTTGACGTTCGCAGAGTCACTCGATGGNGACGTTTCGTCGAGTCCGTTACGAAAAAGACGTTGAACCTCTTGAATGAGCAACTTTCGTTACGAGTAAATACCTCGAACAAAAGTGCTGATTCGTTTCCTTTGCGACGAGTAAAGAGAAACGCGGTCAGGGCCTCTCGGATGGTTTTTGGAAATCAGACCTTCCTCGACGGCCGATTCTCTCGTCTCATCAACGGGAATCGTAAAAGGCATTTCGAAGAGACGGCAGAGTCATGCTCATAGAAAATAATTCTCTAATTTCGCAGTGGAGCATGATTGAGAAAACGCGTGAGAGGACGGCACGAGCGAATGAAAGTTTTCTGGAAATCGTTAATTGGACTCGGGATGGTCTACCGGGGAAGGAAGGAAGGAAGGAAGCCCGGCGCAGAGAGGCGATTGGTCGGTTGGAATCACCAGACTTTCCAGCCACATGCACAATACCCATGTTCTATCGCTTAACCGACATCGGGCACCCGTGCCTTGCGTGTGATAAGGTATTGAATAAGACCACCGGTAACCCAGCGACGACGGACGGTAATTTCGTCGATCCCACACAATACGCACGCTCGTTTCGAGTTTATTAACCACGTAACGCGTGTATCACCTCGTCGACCGAGCACACGCCACCCATCGCCACCCATCGAATTAATTTCTCGCGACGTCTACGATGTCCTTCGAGAACCTTACGAATCGTCGGAGACGAGTCCCTCGTGCCAGTGGACAGAAGGTCCCGATCTCCCCCTCACCGTCTCTCTCACTTAATTTCTATAATTTTCCGACGTCTATTCGGACGATCGGAGACATACTTTCGGCGTTGCGCAACTTTTCTAACGAGCCTCGCGTGCTCAAATATCTCCAATTCACTTGCAAATCGTGACTCGTTACGTCCCTCAAAGTTCCACGTGGAGCTTCCGAGGATCGCGAGAACCACCGACGAATTTTACGAAAGCGGATACGGCAGCGATTCGCGCAAGAATGCAACTTTTTTACTCGCGACTGCACGCGCTCTTTCTACGGTTACAGCCGTCTCCGATCACGGCCCAAGGGAGCCGGCGACACGTCTCTTTTACCAAAACCGCCACAGCGGATTTTTATTATTTATACGATAAACGCGACGTCGCAACCGAGCCTCGCGAACGTTAAGTTCGCGCGATCGTATGATTAAATTTAGTATTTCGTCTTTCAGCCGCCGCCGAGACAAAATTGCGTTTATCGTATACGAGAAGGAGCCGAGATCGTCGGGGAACGAGGAAGCGATCGATGGGAAAGGCCGCGTAGTCGTAGACGCACGTGGAACCGAGTATCGCGGCTCTCGTCGCGTACCGTGCTATTTTATAAATACACGGGGACGGGACCGTCCGGTGCAGGAAGGAACGAACGCTATGAGAATAGCGGGTTTTCGTGGTTCGTCGACTTGCGCGCGTCGGCTTCGTGTACCAAAAATAATCGAGACGTCTAGCCTAGCCGGTCTCTGCTCGGTTTCGGGAGGCTTCTTCGAGTAGCAGTCGTTGCGAGCGCAGAGTCCGGACGGTCAGAAACGACGTGAAATGACGCGTCTCGTCCTACGAACCTTTTGGTGTTGGTACACTCTTTTCTGCGGTTAAACGCGACGCGATATCGCAGACGATGAGACCGTCAGGAGTCGACGGCCGGCCGATCGTTCTCCTCGTTTGCCTCCTCTGCACCGGTTGCCTCGCCAAAGATTGGTACATGTGAGTAGCGCCTAGCCGTCGCTCGTTTTACAACTATTTTTTTCGTCTACTTCTGTCACCCGTGTGCCTCGCATTTACCTTTTCAATAATTAATCGTTGACGTTCGCAGAGTCACTCGATGGGCCGAAACGTTGGGCGCCGAATTATGGGAACTCGCGGAGAAGGTCGCCAGGCCCGACGAACTGTTGACCGTAAGCCATCGTATTTAATAATTTACGAGTCTCTAACTACGAAACGATCGCTTTATTTGAACGCGCATTACACGCGGAAGCGAAAATAGGACGCACGTAATTATGAATAAATCCCTCTCGTCGGAATGGATATAAAAAGCGATATGAGGAATCGACGAGCGATGGAACGGTCGGACGATCCGGATAGCTAGACGATAAAATTGAAGAAGGACGAAATAGAAATCGTGGAATTTGAAAGGGTTGTTGCGATAGCGCGTATCGACCTACGATAAAATGACTCGTCGACCCGTTGCCCCGGCGATAATACCAGCGCCGTTAATAAATTTCTACTACCGAGAGATCATTAATTAACGGGGCAGCTCGTCGTCGATGCTCCTGCACTCCCGTGGCCCTGACGAATTAAATCATATTGTGTAACGCGAACGCGAAACTGCGTTCGGGCGATCTCCGTAGAGAAAGTGCAGCGACGACTGTTCAGAGCGCAGCTTCCGTGCACAGATGCCGCCTGCGATACCTTTGCGACGGGCCCGACGCGACGGATCGTACTCGAATTCAATCTTTTTCAAAACTTACCCCAAACATTTCCTCGGAATTTCGAAAAATGCATCGAACAAAAGTCGTGGGTACTGCTGTTACCTGGAAAAAAGTCTTATACAATTCTCTTCTATCTCGAATACTTGAGGACTAATCGATTTATAATAATTGCACTTATCGTCGATCTTTGGTCATCTATCTCTCTTCGGCGAATAAGATGATCTGTCTTTCCGATTATTCTCGATAATGCAATGACGCATCGCCGTCGCACAGATCGTGGGTGCGGTTATTAATAGAACGGAGCCAAGATTCGTAATGCGACAGGCCGTTAGTACCATTTAAGCGTTCGTAGACAAGTAAACGGGACACGAGATATTTTATGAGGGCACGTTTCGGGCCCGTCGACGAAAAAACCACTCCCGAAGACAGTACACCCGCGGGTTCACGTTATTCAGCGATCGGTCTCGCCTTCTCAATGCGGTACGGGCTGGCGTGCGAAAACTGCAGCTGCTACCGTCGACGAGTCAGGTGGTGAATCGAGGGCGACGATGGACCAGGTGTCCACCGTCAAACCATCGCTTTAGTTTTTGAATACTTCCTCTGAATCGTGTTTCAGGAAAAAGGAAATTTCCCACGAATTTCTTTTAACCGTCCAAAAATCAAAACAGTATATTATACTTTACCGTCGATATTGCGCGTACCTTCTAGACTACGTTTATTTCCTATAGTATAATGGTAGTAGTAGTATTCTCTCTCTATATTTATTTTCTGACCCGAAATCGGCGGGGTCTCATGAAAACCCTGGATGCATCGCTCTTAGAATCTCCGTTCTCTCCTATTTTTAATTCACTACCCTCGCAATCTTGATCGCGTGCGTGGTATTACGAGAACGCTATCGGTCGACTCGAATCTTCCGTTCCCACCCCCCGTGAAAACTTTGTTCCGATCCGAAGGAAGGCACGGAGTTCATTACGTATTGTCGAGAGGAACAATGCGACGCGACGAATGCCGCCACGTGCGAGTAAAAAAAAAACGGGGAAAAGATCGGTGGTTTCGGTGGAAGAAATTAATAGTAGGGCGGCGCGACGGGAAGGTAAAAAAGCGGTAGAATCCAGGTCAAAGACGGGGGCTCCCGGATGAATTGCAGAAGTACAAAGCGATGAACACCCGGGTGGAGGAGAAATCCGGGGAGGAGCTGGTGAGCATAATCAGCGAGAACGTCGGAAGGATGCTCAGGCGGAAGATGGACGCGGTGACCTGCATCCGTATCGCCGCCGAAGAGAACGCGGAGACCTGGGAGGACGACGGGGAGAACGTCACCTACGTTTCTGGGAAGTACAGCACGGTCCCGGGTCTACCGGAGCCGTCCATCCCGGAAAACATGATCAAGAACAAGACGGCGTACAGGTTTGACTCGACTCTCGTCGATCGCGGGTCATCGTCGAACGACCCGATGCGACGGTATCGGACGGAATCGGGTCGAGGGGCTCGAAACGTCTTCTGGTGAACGATCGAACCGCGTTCTGTCCCGTTCTGAATAGCTGAGCGATCGAAGACGTTCCGAGCATTCGGAACCGTGTCCCCTTACCTACATATATGTACGATATACGTATACGCGTACGCGTCGTTCGACCGGACCTCGTGAGGCAGTACGCGAGCCATGGAAAAACTGTTTTCAGGGAAATAGAGCTGACGGCGGACTCGCACTTTTATAATATACCGGTGAACACGAGCTTCTCGTCGGTGCACATACCGACGAACGTGTACGACATGTCGCCGGCGGTGGTCGAGGACATAAAGAAGACCGAGGCCCTCGACGACGTCTTCCGACAGAACTACGAGTCGGACCCGGCCCTCTCCTGGCAGTATTTCGGCTCGGTCACCGGCATGTTGAGGCAGTACCCCGCCATGCAGTGGCGGACCGACCCCACCGAGAACATCGAGGCGGAAACGGAACCGGAGAACGGCGAGGAAGAAGAAGAGGACGACGACGACGAGGAAGCGCCGTCCGACATGTACGATTGCAGAGTACGCAGCTGGTTCATCGAAGCGGCGACCTGCAGCAAGGACATGGTCATCCTGATGGACACCAGCGGGAGCATGGCCGGCATGAGCAAGACCATCGGTGCGAATCGAACTTTGTCTCGTCGATCGAACTTCGAATCGGTAAAAATTTCGGTCCTTCAGGATCGCGCGCGATCCGGCGTTCGCAAATTCTGCGTTCGCGAGCTTCGAAAATTGGAACGGACTAACGCGCGGAAACTGTTACGATAGGATATGTGTGCGTCATACTCGGGAGTACGCTTGCGGTCGTGCCGTGTAAGCTGTGTAACGCACGCTTGGAATGCGCCGCGAACCTGAGGCTACGCGGCTATTGTTTCGGAGTAGATACAGATATATATATACGTATCGCGCGCGTCTATCTGCATATACGCGTATCGTGCACCGCGGAGACCTCCGCGAGTTACGCAGCTTCGGCCGACGCTCGATTTTCGTATCGAAACGGTAGAAGGCGATTAATGGACGACGACCGAACGAATTACCCGATTAATCGTTTTCAGCGAGGACAACGGTGAACGCGATATTGGACACGCTCTCGAACAACGATTTCGTGACCGTGCTCAGTTACACGAACGTAACGTACGACGTGGTCGACTGCTTCAAGGACATGCTGATACAGGCTACCCCGGAGAACGTGAACACCTACAAGAAGGCCATAGTCTCGGTGAAGACCGAGGGACTGGCCAACCTGACGGAAGCTTTCGGCAGAGCGTTCGGCCTTTTGAGCACGTACAGGGAAACTCGCGGCTGCGGGGCAGATACGCCGTGCAATCAGTTGATCATGCTCGTCACGGACGGTGTACCGGGAAACTTGACGGAAGTAATCGTCTTTCTCCTTTATTAAAACTATAAGTTCTAACGGAGAGCCTTTCCTCGAACGCCGAGAACACCGCTGGTCATTCGTACTGTATCGATCATAATCAACGAGACGTTCGTATTCTCCTGTTCTAACGACGCTCGCGACGACTTCCTCCGAATCGCCTACGATCTTTCCGGGAAATACCTTTGCACGGGAAATCGCGGCGTCGTCGCGTCGCGTCGAAATCGAGCGACGATACGAATCGCGGGGAGAGGAATTTTCTCGGAAAAGGAAAAGGCGGCGGCGCGGTTTCCCGGCGAGAGATTCTCGCCGCCGACGCCGAGTAGCTCTTCAATTTTATGAGATCCCACTCGAACCGGCGTGGATCACAGGTCTCTGTCTTTCCATCTCTCCTTCTTTTTCGTTCCTTTCGTCTTTCTCCGATCTTCCCGGCCTCCCCTTTTCTCTCCTTTCCGCGACCATTTCCCTCGGTGTCTCTCTCCATCTTTTTCCCCGTCTCTCTATCGGTCTACCGGTTCTCGTTCTCCTTCCCGCGCCGCTGTCTGTTTTCGTTCCGTCGAACCGCTTCCCTCCTCGTCGCTCCTTCCAGCGCTTGGAAAACGCATCGTCGTCGTCGCGATAACGCCGCGACACGGTTGCGTCACGATTACGCGCGATTCCGCGCTCGCGAGACACGACCGTGCACGCAAGATTGCACTTTTTCATTTTTTAAATCGGAGCTTCGTAGATTAATCTTTGTATTCGCGCCGACGAAACATTGTCCTCTGTCGGGGCACGTTTCGTCGGTACCCAGGTATTCAGATCGTGGAACTGGCGAGACAACAACACTCATATTCCCGTACGAGTGTTCACGTATCTCTTGGGCAAGGAAGTGACGAAGGTTCGCGAGATCCAGTGGATGGCCTGTTTGAATCGCGGGTACTACACGCACGTCCACACCCTGGAGGAGGTTCGCGAGCAGGTGTTGAAGTATATACCCGTGGTAGCGCGACCGATGGTTCTCCAGGACACGGTTCACCCCGTCGTGTGGACCCACGCTTATGCGGACATCACGGTACGACGATCGCGATCTCGCTCGTTCGATTCGCGAAATTAATTACTCTCGTTCTTCCCTCGCGAAATTGAATTCGCTACGCGACACCTCTAAACAAAAACAATAATTTCGAACTGTTTTACTTCGTTCTCGGGACACTTGATCCTCGAGACGTCAGAGATCTCGACATTGATATACTATATGTATGTATTGCACGGAACGTAGCCGCTCCGGGGTCGTTCGGTGTTAAGAAATTTTAGAGACATACGTATAACATACTCGACGACACTCGACTTGGTTGATTCGCGAACTCTGTAAAACGTTCTGATTCGCATTCCACTAGAATCCAGCACTGGCCACTTGGCTGTGGCTAGTGATGAGCCACGAGGAGCAACGGTCGCGGCTTCAGAAACATCTGAAAGGAAAGCGTCTCGGCGTGAGAATGAACGAGGATGCGATCTACATACAGCAGGTTGAAAAAAAGAGTAGAGCAACCACCCCCTTAGAAGCTTGAAAGCCACATTGTCGTTGTGCCGTTGCTATTTTCTCTCCCCTGACACGTTTTTAACCGATCAGGACCCGTAGGCGATTATGTTTAATTTTGTTTTTAGATAGCTTTCCAGCTGAATTTTTTGTCGATCCCACAGGATTCCAGTAGAGACGTAGTGTTTCACCTTGTTGCATGCGACACCCGATATTAACGCGATCTCACATCGAACGCTATAATTCGAGTCGCCCGTCGACGAGCACTACATTTTTTTTTTACTGTACGTCGTATCCGAATCTGTTTTACGGCGAGAGAAAAGGATACGCTCGCGTCTGAACCGTCGATCACGATCGTAATTTTATTGTTACGCGTGTGCGACAGTTGCACAAGGACGAGGACGTCCGGCAGGACGCGTCGACGTTGAACACGACGGCGTGGCAGGAGTACAGGCTGCTGACGTCCGTCAGCACGCCCGTGTTCGACCGCAGAGGGAACCGGAGCAATCGGACGAGAATGGCCAATTTGCTGGGCATCGCCGGGACCGACGTGCCGATCGACGACATACGGAAGCTCACGCTGCCGTACAAGCTCGGCGTGAACGGGTACGCGTTCATCGTCTCCAACAACGGTTTCGTGATACTGCACCCCGATCTCAGGCCGGTCTACAAGGGCAAGCTCAAGCTCAATTACAACAGCATCGATCTGACCGAGGTCGAGATCTTGGACGACGGCCGAGGGCCCAGGTAATCTTGATTTCGTGCCAATCGCGAAAGTTTCGTGAAGAGTGAATCGGAGCCCGTACGACGTGCTCTGAAACGCGTCTCGCCGGTAAATCGCCGGGCTGAAAAAGAGTTTATTCATTAAAAACGAGTGCAGGAACCCGGGTCCCGAGGTGCTGGAGCTCCGCGCGGCGCTCGTCGACCACGAATGGGGCAGCCTGAAAGGGGTGCCGGTGAAATTGCATTACGACGACAACAGGCGAGTGAACCTCGAGAGACGCGACTACTTCTACGCGCCGCTGCCCGGAACTCCTTTCGGTCTCGCGGTCGCCATACCCAACTACGGGACCACTTGGATCAAGGTAATCGGTACCGGGACTAATCGCGTGCGCGCACACGCGTCGCCAGAGAAGTTTATGCCGGCGGTTGTGTTTTCGAGGTCGGAGACGAGATCCGAAGGAATCAGAACATGAACATAGACATCTCCGGGTTCTTCGCGGGTGACAACTGGCGGGTGCATCCCGGCTGGGTCTACTGCCGTTTCCACTATCTCGAGGGACACGAGTTCGACGGCCCCGAGGACGAGCTCAGGTACTTTTTGGACCTGTTGAACAAACCCGGCTGGCGATGGTCCGAACAATACGACGCTTATCCCGTCGACGAGGACGACGCCGACTACGTCCCAAATTGCGGCAGACAAACGCTGTCGCGCGAGGATTACTACTGCAACAAAGAACTGATGCAGCTGTTGGTGTTCGACGCGAAAGCGACGAACGCCAGTTTCAACAGCGATTTCGTGTCGGAGGACGGCCGAGCGAGGCACTTGACGGAATTGTACGGGATCTTTTTAAGATTCGTCGCCACTCAGAGCGGTTTGACGAGGTGGCATTATCTGGACACGAACAAGCTGCCGGAAGAAGTGGAAGACGACGGGATCGCGTTCGGAGACCTTCACAGAAGGGCCGTGAACGAGCCCTGGTACAAAGGCGCTATCTTTCAGAACATTCTTGACCCGAACAGCATATCTCTCTCAGGTACGCGAGCGCGTCGCCAAGGCCAAGTCGGCCAAACGTCTCTTGTCGCGCGGTTCGTCGAAACGAAACAAAAGCCGACCACGGCTCCATTGATTTCCTTTCGGAAACGTGTATTCCGCTACTCCTCGATATATTCCTCTTAGACATACTCCTCTTCTACTCCAGCTTATTACGATAATATATTCCAGTCCCTACGGAAGGCGGGATCGACGCGACGGTGACCGCCTCGATCGGAATCTTCCCAAAGGACGGCGGTAAAACGGCACCGGCCGCGGTGATCGGCTTCCAAATGCCGATGATAGATCTCTACAACAGATTCATCGAGTTGACCTCGAACCCCAGCAATGCCAGCTACATGAACTGCGGATACGACTGGATAGACTGTTACTTGCTCGATCAGAACGGATACGTGGTGATATCGGAGGGACACAACGACACCGGTCAGTTCATGGGCACCCAAGAAGGTGCCGTGATGAACTCCATGGTCGGTCAGGGTCTCTACAACCCCGTCGAGATCTATGACTATCAGGCGTGGTGCGACGAAGTCGTGAGTATAAAGTCTTTTTAACGTCGATCCGAGAAACGAAACGTAATAAATACATCTGCGGCGTATTTGCGAAAGCGATTCTTGGAAGAAACGCCGCGCCGTCGGGAGGACCGAGGTCCGCGTTTTTATTCGATTTCTCGTCTACCACGAACGAGGACCGTGTAGCATGAACTCGGGAGTTCGGTAAAGTTTTGTCGCCGGAGGAGCTCGTCGAGAGTTCCGAGCGACTCGTGGGGAAAAAAAACTAAATAATCGTCGAGTTCCCGAGGACCGGTCATATCTCCGCGGTAGACAAAAGTTTCGAGGCGGCGTAGCCGCGAACATTTCGAAAACGAAGTAAAGCGAAACTCGGCCAGGGGAAAAGAGTTTTCCTCACGCGGCGAAACAAAACCGTGTCCGCAGCGTATCGAGGCTGCGGCCAGCACTCTCACGGAGCCGTTGGTGCACATCTGGAAACTGTTGCTCTGGTTTCTGCTGCGCGTGACGTGGCTCATGACCCAGATCGTCGACTTGCCAGTCGGCTTCGCCAAAATCCACTTCGACGAGGACGCGCCCGACCCGCCGCCCCCGCCGCGGCCCTACCTCTACCACTACCCCTGCGACCAGAAGAGGACCCTTTACATGATCAACAACACGGTCGCCGGCCAGGGTATCACCAACCACTCGGACCACTGCTCGAGGCCCTTTTACGCGCGCAGGGTCGGTATCTCTCTCTCTCTCTCTCGTTCGATGACTACTCGTCGTCGACCCTCTCGGCGCTCGGTCGCAAACGTCGCGAACTCCGGCGAACCGGCTTCGCGGACGTGCGAAAGGGTCAAACGATCGAATCGTTCCGTTCGTTCTATGCGAGTACTCGATCGAACGGGTTTTCCAGGTACCACACACGAACTTGGTGCTGGTGGTGATCGACGCTCTGTACCCGACTTGTTACAAGAGGCTGGAGGTGACTCCGGTGAACATATCGCCTCTGGAATATACGAACGGTACGGAGAGCGCGCCCTGTCACAAGATCCCGTTGAACGACCTGAAGAGACGACGCCTGGAGGGTTGCTTCACCGAGCATCCGTTGGAGTACGAGATCGACGACTGCGGAGGGACATCGGAATTGACCGTGTCCCTCGCGCTGTTCGCCCTCGTCGTCGCCAGAATTTTGTACTCGATCGCATGACCGCGGTCAACGACGACTTCGTGCCTCTATAATAATTAATACAATAAAAGAGTTACAGGAAAGATCGCAGAAGTGCATTTCAATCCGTTGGCTCGTCGTTCCCCGAGACGGGACTCGACCTTTTCGCTGGACCAAGCGCGTCGGTCCACGGCGAATCGATCGGGACATAAAAACTCGCGAAATGTCCTTCTATCCTTGGGAGATATGAATTTCTATCGGCGGCGCCGCGAAGTCTGGCCACAGGACGAGAGGAATTTGCCCCAGAAAACAGTTTCCCAACCCCGCGCCCGACCTCTCTGCCCACGCCCGGTCACAACTTCTCCGTTCGATCCCGAATCCGTCTCGTCTCGTGTCTATATCTCTACGCCGAAGCACTGTGCAACTTCGTTAAACGAATCCGAACGAACCTGAGAGTAGTCATAATTCGTAAATACGATTCGGCATCGAATTCCCGGTCTCCTGTAAACACGGTTCCCATCGGCTGAACGTTTAAACGTCGAAAAGGAACGAGCGCAACGTTCACTAAAAACCGTGTGCGCTCTCTCGTCCTCTCCTCTCGTCTCGTCACCCCCGCGAGGATCGATTCTCGAGACGAGGATGTCGGTTCAAGAAGAAATACGCCGAGCTTTCGGAGACAAACATTATTACTATCAATTTGTACGGGAACGACGACGCGGCGCGGCGCCGAGACGTCGACGTCTCCGGCCTGGCTTCGCGGCGGCGGCCGCGCGCAATTTCTCCGGCGTCGATCGATAACGAGTATCGGCGAACAGCGCGGGGGACCGAAAACAGAGTGAAAACGGGGACGGTGCGCGCACTGTGCATGGCGACGACGAGCACGACGACGACGACGACGACGACGGTCGGTTCGGAGTATTCTTGATGTCAGTCGCGAACCTCATCTCAGTCTCAGTTTTGTTTACCGTGTCCTCGCGTAAACACCGGAGCGGCTCACGACGTCCGAGTTATGAGATCCCGCTTCCTACCTGCTATCGCCATCCTGATCCTGATCGAGGCACCCGACCCTGGTGACGGCATATCGTCCACCACGTAAGTCGTTCTACGACGTTCACGGGAATTACGACCGCGACAACGAACATAATTCAGATTTGTCGTCGGTGAACGGGGCGACACGATCGTTGCACGCGCCACCCTCTTTCGCACGTATACGACGGAAACGTGCGCGACGGAACACGTTTTTTCTGATCGATCTGTTTTGCTGTTCCTCGTGGAAGTCGTTCGCGATCAGCATAGAATCACGAGCTGGAATTTCTTTCCGATTCCGTCGCGTCGACGCGAAGGTTTCTCGGGCACGAGCACATAAGTAATTTATAAACAATCGTTCGACGTTGTACGACGTCTTGAAGAAACGCTGAAATCGTCGTCGGTTCAAAATTGATAGAACCGTGTCGTTGTACTCGTTTCGTTTGAACCTGCGATTCGACGTCGTTCGAGCGTCGCGTGTCCGCACGACAAACGGTCCGAGTAAATTGGAAATTGTAATGCCGATGCAAATTTCATTAGAGCGTATCTCTGTATCTTATCTTTTGGTATCGTGCAACGACTCGATTTATCTCTCTTTGATAGAACGTTCGACGTTACGAGCAGCCGAACGATGAATAACCGATTTAACCGTGTTAACGTTAACGTCCAGAGTAAAGACATGGGCGCACAGATTGGGATTCGAGCTGTCGCAATTGGGCAAGTACGTGACAAACGTCGAGAAGTTCCACGAGAGCTACAAGCAGGCGACGGTGACTCCACGTGATGGCAACGCTCTGGTCCATGAGATCGCCAAAGACATCAAGGCCATGATGGAGTCCAAAATATCGGCCATCAAGGTTCGCTCACTGTCCACCTTAATCCGTGTAAAAAACCAGCCCGATCGAACTGACGAATCCGCGTTCTCAGAGAATCATGGACGTCGCGGAGACCTCGGCCCTGTCCGCGCCGGACGTCGATCCTCCCAAGGACTACGACTTCGTGAACGCGAAAAACAACACGATCGAGCTGAAGCACAGCAACCACTTCGGGGGCCAGGTGAACCTGAACATGTCGGCGGTCCACGTGCCGACGAACGTGTACGAGCGGGCCTCGAACGTGGTCAGGGCGATCAGGTGGTCCGAGGAGCTCGACAAGACGTTCATCAACAACTACGAGCAGGACCCGTCCCTCTCCTGGCAGTACTTCGGGAGCGCGACGGGCTTCATGCGACAGTACCCGGCGATGAACTGGTTCATGGAACCGGTCGACCTGTTCGACTGCAGGACCAGGAGCTGGTACATCGAGGCCGCCACCAGCCCGAAGGACGTCCTCATTCTGATCGACACGTCCGGCAGCATGACCGGGATACGCAGGGAGATAGCCAGGCACGTGGTGAACAACATCCTCGACACGCTCGGGAACAACGACT
>SMSR01013678.1:0-13290 GCA_019453355.1 Ceratina japonica | reverse complement strand
AAATCTTAAATCAATATTCTGTTATCTCGCAATTGTTTAACGCGTATAAAACGAAGCTGAATTGCATAATATCCGTACTGTGGAATCAGGCAAAGGACATGCCAGGTAATAAGTAATTTTTATTACTGTCACAAGATGGATTGAACTTTTTTATTCCACTTAAGATCTGCACCTATCTGCGATAATAACAAATTATGCACAGACGTAAACAAGTGATCAAATTTTATTATCCTGCATTTTCGTTCATGCTCCACGTTTCCCCGGTTTTAATTTAAGAATCATCATTCCATTTTTATTGTTCATGCATAAAAAATGTGAAAGCTAAAGTACACTATTTGTAGAATCAATGGAAAGTCTATAAAAATTTAGCATAAGGTTATAAAAAATGTAGTACTGAAGCTAAAACTAGTTAGCTTGTGGTTTTTGGGTCATTGGATGTTAGTTAGAAACCAATTTTATAAAAATTATAATGAATAAAATACGGTTGTTTACTTCGACTTTACAGGATATAACACAATATGCTATTAAAAATGCTATTTAAGTCGAGAATGATTAGATAGAGTGTCAATACTAGAATGCACTTAAATTCATAAAACATACAGTCATGACGAGAGCAGCTAAAATTGTGAAAGATAACCATCACACGTAATTACATACACAATTTGACATTAAGTAAGGACATTAGGACTTAACATTAAGTGTGGAAAAAAATTATAAATTAAAGATAATGAAAATTAATAAAATTAATAAAATTAATAAAATTATAAATTAAATAATTAAAAATTCATTTAATTATAATTCTGCATGCAGCAAGGAATTGTTGATACATTATTCCTCATTTAATGCTATGAACATTTTAATTTTTTTATTGAAGGAAGGAATTATAATACTGCTTTATAATATACATACAAATACAAAATGAAGATACATTTAATTAAAAGTGTTCATACTTCAAAGAATTGCTGATACAATGTAATGCTATGAACGTTTCAATTTTCTTATTGAAAGACAGAACTGTAATATAGCTTTGGCATACAAATAGAAAATAATAAAACACAAAATATATCAAAGATACATTTAATTAAAAGCCTTCATGCTTCAAAAAATGATTGATACTTTGTTCATTATTATGTAATTCTATGAACGTTTGAAATCTTTTATTGAAAGAAAGAATTGTAATACTGCTTTGGCATACAAATAAAAAACAAAATATGTCAAAAATACGTTTAATTAAAAGTCTTCATGCTTCGAAAAGTTATTGATACTTTGTTTCCCAGTAAACAAAAAATGTTAGATCAACATTTTAAAATATTGTTTTAATGTAAATTATATAAACGTTACGATATAATGCTTCATAAATATTTTTAAAATATTACTTAATAATATTACTTCATAATGAAGTTGCACGCAACATTAAAAACTACATACTTTATAATGTTATCATGTTATTGGAAAACGTTATAGTAACTTTGTGGCAATGATTTCTTGCTTACTGGGTTACCATATAATTCTATAATGATTCGAATTTTTGCATTGAAAGAAAGAATTGTAATACTGCTTTAGTAGCCCTTATTATTGGAATTAATAATAACACAAAATTATCAAATCTTCTAAATAATATTTACAGAAATTATAAAAATGAACGTGGACTATCGGCAATTTGAAAATGTAGATTCGAATTTGATAATGTTAATGCTCTAAAAGCTTGCACAGTGAACGCTAGGTGGCAGATCGTTCCCACAAGTGCTTTTACCAATCTGACGTGATATATAGAGGAAGAGCACAGGATGTTAGCCATCCTTGTCTTTGGGGAGCAAAGTATTCAATGATCGTTTAGTGAGGGTACTGTTGCTAAAGCCCATTAAGAAATTAATACCCGCATCCACGATATTATTATCGCGTGATGCAATTTTTGGAGGCCTCTTTACTTCATAAGAGGCTGGAGAGTGAAATATTCATTTATCAAAGATAAAAACTGCTGAATACTTTCTTCCAATACAAATTGCAAATAAGGATAATATGAAGAAAAGATTTATAGGTTTTTGGGAAAAAAAACTAACAATAAGTACATTGTAGTTTTTAATGATATATTAATCTTAAAAGACCACTTTTACAATGTTTTCGCGTGATGCAACTTTTGAAAAATTCTTTACTGCAGAAAAAGCTTAAGAACAGACAAAATGAGTTTATTATATGTATTAAATGGTATACAATAAAAATGGCAAATGAAAATGATTTACAGTGAGAACTGAGTACACATCATTCTTAATTATTTATCCAACCCAGTTTTTAACATTCATTTTCTAATATTCTAATTAGAGTGTCGTTACAGTCCAGGAAATTCTAGTCATCTTATACACACACTATTAATATAAAAATATTTGAATTTAATTCTTGCAGTTCATATTTTTAATTTTCCATGCAAAAATACAGTTCGTATTTTCAGCGATGACTTTTTAGATAACTGTACAACTCGACCTTGATAACGTATAATTAGCTCGGCTCAATATTAATTAATTTGAAAGTTATTTCCAGAAACATTAATTCCATTAGCACGATACAAGTCCTGATAGTGAATTACTATCATACCCGAGGGAATAATTCATCGTTCGTTCACTTTGACGAATGAAACACGAAAATAGAAGTCGCTTTTGCATTTAATATTTATTTGGGTTTACGACTGGATTAGAATTAGGAATTAGAACGTTTAATGTACGATTGTAGGGAAATAGAAATAGGTATAAGAATAGAGGAAATAGTTAAGAAAATATAAAGGAAGGAAGGAAAATATAAAAGAAAGGAAATATAAAATAGAAAGGAAAGAAAACATAAAATAGAAAGGAAGGAAAATGTGAAATAGGAAGAAAAGAGAGATAGTCTAATAAAAAAGCAAGGGAATAAGGATAGTCAAAGAGTAAAATTTAAGCAAACGCTAAAAAATAAAAAACACTTAGGCAATATTTAAATAAATAATTTGAAAAATAACCTTGAAAATAAAATATTATCTTATCTGATTGTATATTGTTTGAATTAATCATTTATTGGTTTCTTTACATATATACAATTTTGCTCTATTTTATTTATTATGTACAATTTATTCGTTTAGGGAATAGGCAAAGGATATTGTATACTTTCTGGTTTTTAATTAATGGATCCCGGCAGGGAAGTAATGAAGGCACTTTACATTCTATTTGAAATTATTTGAAACAATTTTTCATTCTATAATTTGTATTTGATCTAAAATATTTCAAAATAAAGCGTCACACACTCTACTTTCTACTTGTATATATGAACCTCATGATTGTCAAGTAACGTAAGTCCAAAATTACGAAAACTGAGTTTACTAAAAAATATCAAGTATTAATAACTCTTATCTCTTGTTATCAAATTAATTTACGTATGTTTTCATTTATGCTGGTCCAAAGTATGAGTCAGACTTGTATTATAAATAAAGTAATTATAAAAATATACGGAAGAGTGATTCAAGTTCAGATCTTGGACTCACGACGTTATCTTATGTAATGCATTGACACGTCATCGTTGTATTCGATTGTACGAAACTACAATAGAACTGCATTTGACTATAATTTATATTAAAGTCGAATTTTCACAAAACTGAGGAAAGGGACTTTCTCGCATTTGTCAACTAAGAAGCTCATATCATAGCAAAATCAATTTGTTATATTATTTGATGCAAGTATTTAAGACAAAAGTTTATTTCGAAATATGAATGTGGTTCGAGTGAAGTACAAAACGAAGTTATTTTTCAAATTTTTTTTCTAAAGCGAAATAACAAAGCGTTTGATATAACTTATTAGTTCAAACGATTATTTGTTATCTTATTTTAAAAATAGAATGTGTGTAACCTTAATAATAGATTATGTTGAACAACATGGAATATATATTTGAATTGAGGATCTTTAGGACGTTGGTGCCAATACTGGGAAGAAAAAAAGTGAAGGAACTCTGAATTCTGTCAGAATAGATATAAGAATTAAAAATATTATGTAAAAAAATGTAAGCCCTCAGAGGCGATATAATTATAAGAGAAATTGTGGATGAGATGGGAAAAATGACAATGCAGTGGAATGGGCAAGAAAACTATGTGATTATAAAAAAGAAAAATGGGAGGTAAAAGTAAATAGCCTTGAAAGTTTAATACATAGAATTAAGTTAGTTATTACTAGACTGCGTTTTATGCATTTATAGGAAAATGGTATGCATAGAAGATATAAGAAATTCATTCAATCTCCTAAGACAAACGAAATACCAAAAATCAAATATTATGATTTTTAAAATACAACAAAAATTCCAATTTAGATTTCATTTTCTGCATTGACATTACAAATACTTCTTTTTTTACAAAAATCTGCGGTCTAAATATTAGTATTAGACGTAGTATATTTGTTACATATTATTGTTAGATTTATTTTATTAGAACTATAATGAGGATGAATAACTGTTGATGAAAAATCATTGGTAAGAGGATTATTTAGTTTGTACAGGCTTTCTTTTGTAAGACCGAAAGGTTGAAAATGAAATATATTCTCTTCCATTCGTCTATATGTATAGTTATGATTCGATAATAAATATCAGAGATACATAAAAGGAACAGCATGATGAGTACGAGAATTCCAATTTAGATTTCATTTTCAGCATTGGCATTACTTCTTCTTTTCAAAAATCTGTAATCTAAATACTATAATAGTATTAGATATAGTAAGCTTGTTACATATTATTGTTAGATTTATTTTATTAGGACCATAGTGAGGATGAATAACTATGGGTAAAAGGTTAGTAAAAAGGAGAATACTTTGTTCAATAAGAAGTTCTTTTCCAAGGTCGAAAGACTGAAAATAAAATATATTTTCTTCTATTCTTCTATAATTATATTCAGATAATAAATAGAGATGCACATAAGGAACAGAATAATGAGAACGAGACTGTAATATACATGAATGGATTACACGTAATAGGCAGGATATTGTAAAGTTCAATTCTCTTAGCCACGAAGCTGAAAATATAATATGAAGTATTATCACATTTATCGCATACAGATTTTCTAAATAAATATTTTGCTCACGACCTACGAAACACGCGTATGAGAACTGAATATTCATCGTTCACTAACATTGTGCAATGTAAACTCCAACTTAGAATAGATAAGTAAACGCCAAATGTGGGCCACTAAACCAGTCCTTGGTCTGCGGCTATTATTTGTAATATCACGCGCGTATACTTACGTCTGTACGTGTTAGTAAGCTCATAAAACGGCCTGTTAACAAACTAGATCAATCGTATAGTATATTCGGTTACGATAGAATTTCACGTCTACGCGATTTCGTCAATATTAAACATTATTAACTGCCGGCAGACATGATTATAAAATTCCTCGCAATATTTATGAATGCCTATTTATTAAATAGCTTTCCATTTATGATAAATGAACAATATCATAGGAACAAATCACAAATACATATAAAATTATTCATCCATAATTGATAAATACAGCCTGAATGATATTGCGTAATTTATATCGATTAACTTGATGATTTGATGCAGACGTTAATAATTCTGCTTGTATACTTTTTATTGGGGCAATTTCTCTCAAAGCCGTAAACATGATAAGACTATCGTTTTTCCGTTTCGTAACGCGGCTTCCGTTTATCCATTGATAATGATCGGGCGCAATTGCAGTAGCAGCGAAAATCAAACACAAAGGAATCGATAAGGTTGCGAACGGATGCTGTAAATAATCGAGGATGCAGTGGACGTTATTATTAATTAAGGAAGCCGATGATTAGGGGCATCAAAGCTAATACGTTTACCGTGGTTATTACATAATCTGAATGCTAAACGTAATTAGCATTCTATATCACTTTTTCAGACGTTCATAGTTTCAACCGTTGATTTGCGTCAGTAAGGAAAGTTAATTAACTTAAGGATGATATCGATTTAATTATAAATGAAACTAGTTTTTATGTTGAGGAAACTATAATTGTTTCTCTAATAATTATATTTACACGGTTTAACTATCGTATAATTAAAAATGAAGATATCATGACTTTTAGATTTTTTACACAATCTAACATAATTAATAATTTTACGAGAGTATTGGCATATTTGGTATATGTAATTAAATACTCATCCAATACTTATCTATTAATAATGATTTCAGTTTAGTTAAACAGAACAAAGTTTTTATGAATAATACTTGGATGTAAATTCGTTTAAAAAATAAACTATGTACAATCTGTTTTGTAATAACGGTATGATATGTTTTATCACAGTTCTTACTTTTGATCATATTAACACGATTAATAATTATTCAAAATCATTAATTCCCACTTTTAATCATACTGAAATGATATATTAATCGTTATTCATATTAATATAATTAAAGATGGTTAATATGATTAAATATGAGAAATCATTCGTATTTTTGTGATTAAAAATGGAAATTATGGTAATAATATTAACATGAATAGAAATGACGAATATTATGTAAAATTTTAAAATAAAACTATTTTAGAATAAAAGTTACGTATACATATATAATATAAACTTAAACTACTTTACAATTAAAGTATGTACTTCTCTTAAAAAATTTTATATATATATATATACATGTTGTTATTGTAAAATAGTTTCATTTTATATATATGTATGTACATGTTTTTATTGTAAAATAGTTTCATTTTATATATACACATTTTTATTGTAAAATAGTTTGAGTTTATATCATAATATTATATGTATAATATAACGAGAATAAAGAGTAAGATTGATGATTTCATAAGAGTATTCCCGGGCATTTGGTATATGGTCGGACAGATGGTACAATTATTAAAGTCACTCAGCTGCTGATTGCCAGCCAAGGCTCCAATTACTTAAGTATTTCGTACGAGCAGTCGGCGTAGGTTGTTCGTCGACGACTCGTGTTTCACCGTCTCCTCATGACTTTATATCTCATTCATTTTTAATGGAATCGATACTTCATAAATATCGTCTGCGGAGAGATGAAACGAATTCGGCAACGACCTCAAAATACTGATCATCCGTCAAGTAGGATAATATGGGACCAAGTGTTAACCAGTTAGCCGTTGTGATCTTTTTGAAGTATATGTATTTAAATTGCATCGTAAAAACTAAGCAACAAAGTAATTTATACTATATACAGTTTTTTCTTAATAATTATTTATATATTTTTATTCGTTCCTTTTATTCAGTCTTGGCCTTCAAATATTTCAAACATCCGGAAATTTACGAATATACGTATTTTCATTTTCATTGCAATTGCAATGTAAATACTAATTTGTGATTATTTTTTATGCATGACGAGTACATTTGTCATAAAGCAAAGTATTGCCATTTCTTCATGACGCGTATACTCGTTAAAAACAGCTGATTAACGTAAAGTAGATCATTTCTTTTTATATTACTGATATCTATCGTAAATATACCCAATAAAACAATAATAATTGTTATTACAGGCTAAGTGTTCATTTGATGTACATATTATGCAGTGCAGCACCTTCTGAATAAGTCGCAGTTGTAAAGGCAATTCTTGCATTTTTTATCAGTAGATTGAAGATTTTTATGCACAATAAAATTTTTATGACATCGATTTACACAATGAAACGAGATTTATGGTACCCTTGAAAAATAAGGAAACTAAGATTTCTTCTACCCTTGTATTTACTCGTACATAATGCATATTCTTGCATATCGAATACATTCTTTATATTTCCAACGTACATTTAATTTTAATTAATGCAGTATAATTAATATAATGTGTATCGGAATGTTAATACTGGTTAGGATTGTTCTGGTTGTAAGGTAAAATAGTAAGACGTCTTTAAAATTTTGCAAATGAATGGTTATTATTACTATGTTTATGTATAGTACTATGTAATAATAATTATTTATTTATAAAACTTCAAACACATCTCACTATATTATTTTATATATATAAAATTTAGTGTCTGAAGAGTATGTATGTATTTATTTATTTATTTATTCTTTTTTTTTCTTATAGACCAAACATTCCAAACTTCATTACTTTTTGATCTTGCATTATTCTAAATTTTAGAGTCTAAAACATAATTTATTTCAATTAAACTGTAGACAAAACAAACTAAAAATAAAACAGATATAAGAAAAAGGAAGAAAAACAAAGATATATATACACACTAACGCACAAAGACTTGTGACCCATTTCAAGGCCGAAAGGCATAAAATAAATCTATGTACTACTACTACTAAAACAAAAATACAATTTTTTTGGAATAAATTTGTCAATTTCAATCATTTGTTAGTTTGTTACGAAGCAATTGGACTAAGGTCCCAACAGGTGACAGAGTTCGTCGATTTCGTCGGTTTCGGAGAGGAAATAAACAGGATGATCCACTTAATTAAGGCCACCTAAATATCTCTCCAACTTGTCGTCATGCAAAAAATATATTTTACGTAATTTGCATGGCGTCGGAGGACCAATAACCGAACATTTTCTTCCGAAGTTATCAAGGTCATTTATCAAGGTATTTTTTGATACATAACTAACATTTTTTTTTTTTTAATTGCATCGCGTAGCTGATCGAGAAATACATTCAGATATGTATAACATGAACAATCACAAAAATTAAAGTTTTACGTAAAAGTGATATCGAATATCTTTCACCAAGACTCTTGATTCTCTTATTTACATTCACGCTCTTAATTATCGAGTTTTGGTCCAAACCTGCGATCTCGATAGACATCAGTTTTACGTAAAACTTGAATTTTCGATTGATCATGTTATTATAATATCTAGATGTATTCTTCGATCAGCTATACGATGCAATTAAAAAAAAAAAGTAGTTATGCATCAAAAAACACCTATGACCTTTATAACTTCAGAAAAAAATGTTCTTATCCGTTATTGGTCCTCCGACGCCATGCAAATTACGTAAAAAATATTTTTTGCATGACGACAAACTGAAGAGATATTTGGGTGGTCTTATTTCAATGAACCACCCCGTATATACGGAAATATGTATATGTAGAAAGACGCACAGGCCACCTAAGGTATTAGCCTCGGTAGCTGTAGCACGTGGATGATCCCCTGGGAGGGTCAATTCCCTTTGGCCACCAGGTAATTAGGTGGGATATGACTGGGACAGATTTGATATAGGATGTAAGAATCCCTGACGATCCAAGGTATTAACCTCGGTAAGCTGCAGGACGTCGACGATCCGGGGAGGATCAGTCCCGTTTGGCCATTAGGTATACATGGGTTCTTGGATTTGCGGATTACCGTCGTTGGTACGTTTCGAACAGCAAAGGCGTATCGTTCGTGGAATATTCCAGTTATCAAGCTAAATTGAAATCAGGATTTGATATTAATCCATTGAAACGAATTTAAGAATTTATGACAATAAGTCTTTTAGAGTCAAAAACATAATTTGATTAAATGATTATTAAACATGATTTAGTCTTTTCTTTTGATTCGTAATATAATTTATTAAGTACTGGTCAACTATTTATGATTTTCCTCCTTCAGTTTACTTAAAATTGTTCGACCTGTTTTTTTTAAATCAGAGGGAATTCTATAAATATCAATTCTAATATTCCAATATATGGTTTTGGCATTTTTTCATAAAGTATGTATTAAGGATTATACAAAATTATAAAAACCTTCCATTACTGCTTCTATATTTTATCATAAATGAATTCTTTATTTATATTCTATGCTTTATCAAAATTTTGGCATTTAACATAAGAATTCAAAGTGTAATAACTTTCTTAATGGCCTTGGAAAATGCTTTGTCATCGTTTGTATTTTGGAGCTCAGACAATCGTAATACATCGCGCGCAGTATTTATAATTTCTGCAGATTCTATGTTCTATGGAATGCATCAAATTCGCAGACGAGATATTACAGATTCTAACAATAGCAAGTTGCACGCGTGACGATTTGTACGATGATGAGGACGGGTCAACATCGTGAATAAACGCGATCAATGTCATAGATGCCAGCCAGTGGACGCGACAGACAGTTTCCCAAGAATTGAGACGTCAGCTGAGAAATAGCCCAAAGTATGCGTGTAGCTTTTCGGAAAGGCGAGTTCACTATTTAAGTGGCGCGTGTAAACGTGCAGTTCGTGTCGACGGATTTATCGTTTGTGGTTCGCAAGACAAGAGGCGAACGATTGTGACCACAAATAAACTTCTACGATGCGTATATATAATCTAGTAAGTGTAACATTCGCATGATGCGTGAAAATTCTCCTTATCTTCCTCGTGCTCCATTTTTTATTCGTTCCCTGAGATAGAAGCAACGAAGTACTGGCGTAGCCTTGAAACCAATAAAGTTTGCAGTATCTGCACAGCTCTTTGAGTAACAATTGTTCAGAATCGATTAAAAGTGTAAAAAAATATTCAATAAAAGAGTGCAGAATTTTGAAATCTAATTGCCAGTTTATTCATATACTTTCTATAGTCTGGTCCCTAAGTCCAATCATTTTTTTAACTTGGTGTCCCTAAAGTCTGGACACAGGAAAACTCATTAGTTATAACTTCTTGTAGGGCTCATTATGGAATGAATCTACCTCGACAACAGATTGACTCTAAGTTTATTAATATAAATTAATAATATTGAAATGCTTATAAACTACAATAAAATATAAATTAATAATATTGAAATGTTTATAAATCACAATAAAATATAAATTAATAATATTGAAATGCTTATAAACTATAATATAATATAAATTAATAATATTGAAATATTTATAAACTGTAAGAATAAACGAATGAAAAAGTATATTAAGAGACACACCATAATGCTTGTACTGCGGCATATATCATGCTTGTACAGCTAGTAACAATTGTTCTTAGCCAGCCCCTACGTATGTGTGCACCCTCCAGCAGGACACATTGAAATTTCGATATATACATACATATTGAAATTTCAGTGCGTTCCGCTAGGAGACACACATATGTGCCCATAATTATGAAAGTGGTCTAAGTCAAAATTTTTTTAAAAATGAGTTTATCACATATTTTACACTAGATTCATAATGTGGTATGAAATAACTAACGAACTAATTTTTCAAAAAATTTTGACTTAGACCACTTTCATAATTATGGGCACATATACGCAGGGGCTGGCTAAGAGTAATTGTTACTAGCCGTACATATTGCAACTGCGCAGGGCATTAAGACAATAAGGTCTAAAAAAGAAATGTCTGCTTAGAAACGGAGAAACAAATTAGACTTAATTTCTTTTTCCTCCTTATGTTAGATTAAATATGAGTTTGTCGAAGGAATAAAGAATAGAAATGGTACTTCCCAATGACCATGAAGAATATCATCCAAATAAAAAAAAAATAGTATATAAATCTAATGCACATCATCCAAGAAGGATTCATACTGAAAATATTAATTAATATTCCAACTGAACAGAACGTTATTAATAAACATCATTTCATGAAAATATGAATTGTGACATTTAGGTATCCAGACTTTAGGGACATTCTACATACTTCCATTTAATGATTTACCATCCAATGGGAGAAAACGACATCCGATGGGAGAATGAAGTGGAAACTCGATGGATGAAGACACAACGGAAGATATCAATACTCCATATATTGATAAAAAAGAATTTAAGTTCTTGTAATTGATCGAAAATGAGCGCACGTCTCTGGAGATCCTTAAGCGAACCATGTTAGTACGTAACGTGATACAGACTCGACTCTTTTTTTGTAAACCATTCCATTCTCTGCCCCTTTTTAGTATAACTTCGTTCTCGCCACGGAATAGGCATTGTGATAGAAGGCACGTGCGTGTTTTTTATCATTCTCCTAAGTTAGTAGCTACTTACTTTGTGCTAAGTTGTTACTCAATGCATGCTACACATTGCTCAGTTCACTATTACGTACAGTAGTGGACAAAAAATTAAGACAAAAAGAAAACAATTATATATATTATTTAAACAAAATTATGGTTATATCAAGAAATTTGTGAAGTTATGAAAATATTTATAGATAATGATCAAATTTCTATTCATGTTATAATTTCTATTACACTATTTATTTTTCTATAATTGTATATGTACTTTTAAGGAGGTTCTTGCGAGTACAACTGAATTTAAATGTTAGAAAAAATGAATGTAAATATTTATGTATGTACTTTATGTTTAAAAATTGGAAAATGATTTTCAATGAAAAATTCTAGTATAAACATTACATTCATTGTGCATTGTCTCTACTTTATATTAAAATAAATAGACTACAACTTGATCAACCATAAGATTGGGCACAAATTGAACTATCAAAAATGTTACACCTGAGTTCACAAGTATTCATGCAAAAACCTCCTTAAGGTAGAGAGCAAAAATTAGGACATTTACTATACTGAAGAACAAATTATAATAAGACGATGATTTATCTTTTAAATTAAAGCTTGAAACCTCTGCTTTAAAATGTTATCCAGAGATTTTTAATTCAATACGTTCTTACGACAAAATACACCTAAATCTAACAATAAGAACATATTGAAAATTGAAAGATTGACGAAGTTTGATAACGTGGATTTGGACAATTTTGTTTTTAATGATATCATTTACAACAAATAAAAGCTTGATCCCTCAGATCCTTTGTAATTTACAGAAAAGTATTAAATCTACGATTCTTTTTCGCGATGTTACAGTTGTTCCGTCTGTCCGACGGAAAGGTGGACACAGAATTCTTAGAGAGAATTTATGACCAGTCTGTTTTTCTTTAAAAAGAAAAGGGTCACTTCATCGCAGAAAGGCCTTTTCCCGATCGCAAAAACAGAGTTTCTCTTTTTTTTAAGGGTACGAGTGCTCTAACGTATGTTTCCACTCAACCGGTTTCACCCGGCCAAAGGACAAGGCCAGGTGCCTGGTCCTTCGTAGAAATCTCTACCAGATGTTCTAACGTCCTCTCAAAACTGCGACTCCTCAAAATCAAAAGAGAGGGAGGTCTTTTAAGTCATCAAGGGAGTTTCTCTGATTGTACTTCAACGTGCAAGACAACCAATCAGGGTGTCTTCCCCAACTCCATCACAACCAGACGTTTTCTTCCTTGGTAGATGAAACTTGCCCGAAAAGACAGTAAAGGGTCTGTCATCTCAGAACGATTGCATCGGAAAGTTCATCCAGACATTCATAGTGCTTTACAATAACATTGCCGACCATTCAAGGCATTCATGCGAGTTTTATAATTGCCATCAGACAGGAAAATTATCAGTGCAACTCCATGACACTGCCGACCATTCAAGGCA
>SMSR01013677.1:0-14623 GCA_019453355.1 Ceratina japonica | reverse complement strand
CAGCTCTCGTCTCGGCTGCGGTTCGCCTCCTTAACATAAACCTCCTCCTCGGACGGACGGACGGACAGTCTTCCGTTAGCGAGTTGATCAATCGCGGACGAAGGGGCCACCTTCGTCCGTGAGCGTCGCGACTGACGGCCAGACAGGTTGTCGATAAGCCTCGCCGGAGTCAATCGGACGAAGTCCCGAGCTCTCGGCGATCTCGCGGATCGTTGCGTGCAACGAGAACATGCCCGGCCGGTTAATCGACGTAAACGAGCCTTCGAAAGCTGTCGCGACTTAGCTCGGCTGACGACGTCTTCTACCCCTCCGGCTGCCGGAAGGGTAGAACCGGGGGGGTGTATTGTGGCTCTCCGTGCGAGCTTCTTGCTCGCCAAGATCTTTTGTTCGAACGGATAATGAGCAGCATAGAGAGATCTATTAGCGTGGCAGACGTTCTCGTAGACGCGCCTGAGTCGAACTGATTCTTTTAAGTGGAAGCCGATTACGCGACGAATGGTCGACGTAGCGACGCGGAAATTTATAAGCGAGTTTAATTTATCGATNGCAGCAGCAGCCGTCGTCGTCGTCACACGCGCCCGGCTCGTCTCCGGCTTCGGGGTCGAGCGAGATGCTAGCTCTCGTCTCGGCTGCGGTTCGCCTCCTTAACATAAACCTCCTCCTCGAACGGACGGACGGACGGACAGTCTTCCGTTAGCGAGTTGATCAATCGCGGACGAAGGGGCCACCTTCGTCCGTGAGCGTCGCGACTGACGGCCAGACAGGTTGTCGATAAGCCTCGCCGGAGTCAATCGGACGAAGTCCCGAGCTCTCGGCGATCTCGCGGATCGTTGCGTGCAACGAGAACATGCCCGGCCGGTTAATCGACGTAAACGAGCCTTCGAAAGCTGTCGCGACTTAGCTCGGCTGACGACGTCTTCTACCCCTCCGGCTGCCGGAAGGGTAGAACCGGGGGGGTGTATTGTGGCTCTCCGTGCGAGCTTCTTGCTCGCCAAGATCTTTTGTTCGAACGGATAATGAGCAGCATAGAGAGATCTATTAGCGTGGCAGACGTTCTCGTAGACGCGCCTGAGTCGAACTGATTTTTTTCTTTTAAGTGGAAGCCGATTACGCGACGAATGGTCGACGTAGCGACGCGGAAATTTATAAGCGAGTTTAATTTATCGATTGGAAATTAGTAGAAATAAGTAAAGTAAACGCGGTGGAACGATAGAAGCACTCGTGATTTCATGGGAAATGGTTCACGAGCGATTTCTTATACGTACTGTTTGGGAATGCTTGTGTACATAGGTCAGTTAGAGTGAGTCAGAGCAAATACGAGCGAGTATTTATAGACAGTCGGTTCTCGCATGAATTTCATCGCTCTGTGTACCGTTACATCTAAATATTAAAATATGAAAATCTATAGGAACGGCCGGCCTTTTCTAAATACCAAATTTGAGGATTGATCGAGCCTCGGATGCAACAAATCAAACCTTTATCGCGAGTAATTCTTCCTAACTCTTTTTAAGACCTTTTACAAACCATCTTTCGCACGATAAACAGACCCTCGTTACGTAACGAGATTGTTTGGCTCCGTCGCTAATCTATTATCCCACGTCAGATAAATGCCGTGCGTACACGACGTGATACCAGACCATCGAACGATATTATCAGAGCTGGTGTAGGTACAAACTTGAACAAAACTTTTGGCTCGCCCGTATTACCGGGTAGAACAACCCTGTCCTCGTAGAAGAGAAAAGGGTCCCGCACTTACGACGTCGTCATCCTCGGATCGGCCCGACAGGTTGTCAATAAACCGCGATCACTGCACCAGCTCCACGTTAACTTTGGCCAATTTTGCTTCGAAACCTGTTCGCACAAACGCGCGCTGCTCGTACGAAAACGTAACGCTGAACTGTGCATCGGTTAACGAGAGATATCGTCGTGCGAGGAAACTTAGATGTTAGACGTGCTCCTGGTTTGCGAAGGACCGCAGAACAAGTTCTGTTTACGTGTTTTCAATATTTACGCTTACACCGTGTCCTTCGCTAAATACCTCGTATCGCGTGTTAGTCAGAATAAAGTGACTATTAGGAATAAGATTTTCTAAATTGAAATACTTAGTGGAAGAAATTAATTAACGCAGATGAAATTAAGGAAACCTTGTATATTATTGAATTAATACGTAAAAATATATTTTATTATTAGTTTGAGCGACATACGAGTACATTTTCGAATGCGTTGTTATATAAATGTACAACGAATGACAACAAATAAATGGAATCTTCCAAAACAAACTGTAGACGATAAAAGGCAACGGAGTTCCTTGTGAGTTTGTTGAAGTAGATAAGCATCGAGAACTTTTACAAGCCGAAAACTGCTTCTTCTTTTTATCGAGTTCTGAATTTGTATAAGATTCCTGAATTCTTGCGCGAAGAACTATGAACCACGAATAATGTTTCCCAATTAAGAGAGGACAAATATTAGGAGGTCCATTATGTGAAACAATAAAAACATTGATCCGAGAGAAATTTCGATTGCCTAGTTCCTCGTTCCCATGAGAGGTTCTGGCTAAGAAAAACAGAAGGAAGGGAGATTTTCATGGGATGTAGGTCATCGATTCAAGAGTACGGAGGATATCCTGTCCATAGATCGGCAAAAAGAGGAGGTGGAGGACGAGGAAGGAGCGTGAAGTGCGCGTTTATGAATGAGGAATCCCGTGGACCTGACCCCGGGACCTCGTGCACTTGCGTCCTGCCTCCGCCCTTCGGAGACACCCCCTTCCGGTTCAATGATTCCGTGGGGTTGCCGGCACCGTATGCCGCAACAACTGTCACCTGAAATTTTTCGGGAACGGCCAGATTAACCACCGCGCCGAGCCCCGACAAAATCCGTGACGGAATTTTATGCGTCACGAATGCACCGACTTGATTTCTCGTAAAAAAACCCTGAAACTCGTTCCTGGACGAAGCGACCAGTTTTCTATTTTTAGAATCCGACACTTCGCATCAATTGTCAGGGGATTACATATTTGAGAAGGATCGAAGAAAGAATTTATATTCTATTAAAATTATGTTCCGTTTTAAAATAATCTTATTTATGGTTGTACGAGTTATAGCAACAATAAGAGGCTTGGAGTTTAAGTGATATGTGGAGAAGAGGCAGGTGCAAAATTTACCCGAATCACGATGCCCCGAGACGAGGTCCCGGCTTGATCTTATCTTATCCGGAAGTGTTGCCAAATTTCAGTAAAGCGTGTGCAAGCAGTTTAAAAAAGACAAACGACGAAGGTCTGCACAATTCAGTTGATAACTTTTCTTCAGAGATATCATCGCCAACCATCATTGCAATTTTATATTACAGTCATTAGCCTTGCAGTTTCTTAAAAACTTGCTCCCTACAAATAATTAATTTTACAACATCATGTTCCTGACACAAACAATGAACAAAATAATTCTCCCAGAATTATTTATCTATTTTACGTTTAGATTTTATTATAATAATTTCAATATATGCATGACGTCCTCGCGGCTACGTCGAAAATCTCTATATCAAACAGGAGATCGGGAACAACGCGTTCTCCGTGTTTTTCCAGGAACCCCTTTAAAAACTGGCACACGGAAACGGGACGTCTCGCGATCGTTAAACACGAACCCGTCGCTCGCACGTCCGTCAAGATTTACCCGCAAAATGGATTTCCAACCCCTATCGTGACAATGCGCGCAAGCCTTTTTTCCGTCGAAACGGATTTCTTTAACCGGGCGAAGGTCCCCCGTCCCGAAGCGCACGTGTGTATGCAGGACACACCGCTGGCTGGAAACGTATTTTAACGTGAAAACGCTAGAAAGGATTCCGTGGGAACCTCGCCGGGAGAGGTATAGGCAAGAGTTGGATTTCCTGAAGGAGAGGAAAAAAAAGCGTTCTCCTGTCTCTCCGCTAGCGATGCATCGACGTAGAAGGGGACTAGAAAAGGAAGGGTGGAGCACTATTAGGAGCAAAATGCACGATTTTATTTCTTCCATTCAGCGTTCACCATGTCCGGCCCTTAAAGCTTTAAAAATTATTATGTTATAACTGTTCTTAAAAATACTGTACGTGATTATTCATTAGAATTGACAATACATTATATTCATTTATATACTTAAATACAGTTGCTCGTAAATCTAATATGTGATAAATTATTTTTTTTTCATTTCCCCATCGGAAATCGTAGCATGGTTCGAAAGTCGGTTTCGAAAATTCGGTAACAATGATATCCCTTAAGGTGAATCATTGAGGAAGGAAACTTGAAATATAGCCGATAGAAGGGTTTCCGATCGGTCTCGTCGATCATCCCGTGAAAGGGTTGGAGACCCTTCGCGTAAAAGAGGTCACAGGTTCACGATATCAAGGTTAAATCGACAAGGGTCGCGAGGAATGACGATCGATAGGGTAAATTTTGTAGGAGAACGGGTAACTTTTGCGGTAAATGACTCTCTTTTTCGCACGATTTGTGCTGGCGAGGGAAAGGGTGAAACGGTTCGACCTTTTAACCGGCAATTTTCAAGATTTCACGGGAAAGGGTTCCCACAGCGTCGTATCGTGAATTAGACTTCCAGACTCGATAGGATAAATTGGGTTCATTCGTCGAAGAGATTTACCTGGTGAGAAAAATATTCTACAATGGAATTTCGGTTATGAGTAACGAATATTTTCTTGTCGAAATTCTCGAGAATTCTTCTCCGAGAATTTTGTTAAAGATGTCAGCATTTGGGAAAGACCATTATTAAAGGTAAGATTCTGAAATGCAAGCACAAATGTTTAAACCGTAGCAAACAATTTACTTTCGAAGGAAGACTGATTGTCAGTTTAACAATTAACAGGGGTAAACTACTTCTTTGCATGAGAAATGTTTAAGTACTCTTAAAAGTCATAATATTTGCACTTTCGAATCATTCATTCTTCGAGCATGAGAGAGGTTTGTGTGAATATGCATGGAATGTAATTCTTTGAAAAAAGAACAAAGATTTCAAACGGAGTCACAGTAAAACAATATTTTTACAATGAATTAGAAATTGTTTACTTATATTGCATTCAGGTTGTTCTAAATTCGGAAAATGACAATGCTACAAAAGAAATGTCTTTGCGGAATTCGTAGAAACGAGCGGGCGTGTGTGTGTACTGTACATGAAGAGACACACGTGTGCCGCATTATGATGTACAAGCGTATACACACGCACGAGCGATACACAATTCCATTGTCGAAGGTATCCCTTGTTTGCTCGAGGATCTGGCGAGCAGCTGATTGGGATTTTCGCTTTCGTCAAGTCTTGTGGATTACACATGGCACACCGCTCGCGCTCTCGTAACGACGACGCCGACGTCGTGTTTGCGCGCTGAGGAGACAAGAAAAAAAGTATTGTTTGAGGCCGGTTCAGCCTTCTCCACGAAAACGTGAAAGAGGAAACTCGTATAGCTATCGTCAAAAATTCTGTCATGCAATTAATCAAATCGTCGAAGCTTTTATAAAATACCAATTTGAATAAATAAGATCTCGTCGTTGAATGTGATGCAGTAAATTTTCAATTCTTAGTGCCCTTGACCAATAATTAGTAAAGATGAAAACGATACTTTATGAACTTCCTTTCAATTACGGAACCGATCGGTTTACTTCTACGGCTCGATAATAACGATCGCGTCGCATCATGAAGCTCTCTTGTGAGGAACGGCAAAAATGTAACCACCCCTTTTGATCCCGCAGTCGGGACGACGATGCGGCATTAGTAAAAACGCGATATTGTCTGACTCAACAGGTTGCAGCTCACCCTGAACTCCTCCGCCACCCAACGCTTGCACCGGTGCTGTGCCACCCCACACGCCACCTCCACTCGACGCTGTATTAAATAAATCTGACGATGGGGCGATTTCTCTCCCTTTTGTCGGATTCCCGTGCTAACCGAGTGACACATAAAACTCGTCGATGATCCAATTAAATTCCTTCGCTCTTAGCGTTCCTACTCATCGTATATTTTCATAGTCAATCCGTTTTTAGCTAAATCTTTGAAACTAAGTACGTTACGTTCTTGTGAAATTTCGGTATCTCGTTTCGTCGGCTTCGGTTTTTGTCAAAGACGCTCGTTAAATTCGAAACTCAAGGAACTCGCGACAGTAATATTCTAGGACCACGTGTTGTCCAAATGCTAGTATTATGTAATAGATAAAAGCGCTACATATTGTACGTCCACGAAATATCTATCTGTCTTTAGACATCGGTTCGCCATGTTATACAAATATTTTCTGCACGCCTCGTATTCCATTAATTCTTTTTTGAACGGAGACTAAATTATGCGTTTACCATCCATCAAACATAACAATCGCATCCTCCGAAAAACGCATGATGTTCCCCGGAAAGCGTCGACGCGAACGAATGAACTCGGCCGTCTGGATTCCATCGATCACCGAAATAGCCGACCGGAAATGCGAAGAATCGTTTGGCTGGAATCATCGATCGTCGGCGCGCGAATGCGAAAAGCGTCCCCCTCTCATTCGTGGACGGGGAAACTACGAGGAGGTTGCGGGGCATCCGTGGACCGGGCGAACCAGATAAATCTCGGGAACGATGGGCGGCCCATGGAACGAGCCGCGAAACGACTCGACGCGAGGAGGACGCGGTGGTCTATTGAAGCCGGGAGCGGCAGCGGCGTATCGTCGACGCCTATTCAGGTTCACGAGAGCATGTCTCTTCTCCGGCGCGAGGGCCCTAGAGCCGCGCGAGAAGAGAACCGGGGAGAAGGCAAATGCACCGGCACCGAGGGAACACCAGGTGCATCCCGTCCGGAGCCTGGGAAGCGCAAACTAGCGAGGAGACAGGCAGATGCTACCGCGCGCCTGGTCCCGGGGCCCCGCGCATTCGGCGTCTATGTGCACAGACGCCGACGAACCTCGCCGACTTTTGTTTGCTCACGAATACGCTCTCTGTCTGTACGAATCTGGGACCAACGATGCACCACGACGCATTGTTGACGGACCTTGCAAAACTCGCGCGGATCCTTTTTTCGTTGGAAACTTATGTCGTTTGAAGCGGCCGGCGCGGGAGTGAAAGGGTCACGTCGAGATCACACCGCTTCGATTTTTTCGAACACTGTTTCGAATTCAATGCCATAGAAAAATTCTTTATTTAGCATTGTATAGCGTTCGATTTTTTTATGTTCAGATGCGAAACGGACAATGCCGCGCTGGTCAATCGTTGAATCCAAATTGCATTTAAATTGCTATTTGATTCGAGCGGTGCGTCATACGATTAACAAAAAATGGGTTTACTGCTATTTATAATCGGGACAAACTTTTGGATCTGAATCCATTAATAAGGAGGTTCTTTTCTCTTTTTGTGACATATGGGTAGCTATTAAGTATGATGTAAATATCGGACTATGCAAGATTATGTTGATGATACGCTCTTTCTTAGAAGTATCGCCTTGAACGTATTGTCCGTTAACGATACTTTTTTATAAATCCACATTGACAATCCTATAATTATGTATTTAAACAGATGCAGTTATATATCATTCCTCCGTTAACCAGTCGGTTACGCAATTACAGTTTTATCCTATGAGACGGAGGATAAATTCATTCTAATTAATAAGCGGTAACACTTGCATAACTGGGTGATGCAAGTAATTATTGACGCAACGTTAACGTCTTGTGTATCTTATTCCTCAATTCGATTCCTCTCAATTCCCAGTTACGATCATCATTTATATCTGCAATTAAACACTCCGTACGGAATAAAAAATTTGTGTAAATTTACTACCATTGTCCGAGTACAATCAAACCTGAAGGTGCTGGATATTTTTGCTCATAGATTATTATTCCGTGAAAATTACCGACGCTGGAACGGCGATAAGTGTTCGACAATACGGCAATTACGTCGCGGCCTTGCGCGGCAAAAAATTAGAACAGGCAAACGATGGATCTACTCGGAACGAGCACTTATCCCCAACTTTCTCCGCCGCTTTCACCGGCCACCTCTCCTCGAACAATCCAGCGATAACCGGCGTACTATTATTTGTACTACGTAACAGCGTTGCGCAAGCGGAGACCGCTGAAATCCTTTCACGAGCCGTCGTGACCATCGGGCCTCGTACTACGCGCGGAAAATCGGACGACATGTGCACCGGCATCGGCATGTGCGTGGGATCCGTTCCGGTGATTCGCCGTGCCACGATGACGAATCACGAGGCGCGATGATTTACGAGCGATCGGCCTGGCCCCGCCTCGAGATAAGATTAAGCAACGCTGATAAGATCGATTGATTCGTGGGTCGGCCGCGTCGCGGCTGAGGACACCTCGGCCTTGGCCAACACAGTTCCCGCGGAGTTTCGGAGCCGAGTGGAAAAATCCGTGGCCCCGTCTCCCCCGCTTCGTTCATCTGAGATTATAACGGAGGGAATTTTTTTTCTCGACGTTCCAGTTTACTTGCAACTGGCGGCGGAAAGTTTCTCGGATGCATTCCGTCGACGCTACTCGCGCTTGAATTTCGTCGGTACCAATTAAATGCAGATATACAATTTTGTTCCGAGCGATTGTTATTATACTTTTTGCAACACGTTTTACGTATATTTAAAAATGAAGCTAGGAGCATTTAAAGAGAGAGAAACTGCTCGGCATGTCTGTTCAAACATTTTAAAATTCGCATTAAAAAAAATTAGATGCTGGAGCAGCGGGTGAAATTGCTCGTGAAATCACGCTGAGAGGGAAAGAGATGCGCCGCGCGGCCATTACCAGAAATACCTATTCTTTCCCAGACAAAAGAACGGCGAGCTCACTTCTGCCCGAACAAGAACGAAAAAGAAAGGCTCGCGGTCCGTAAGCGATTCCGGCGTCCGGAATCGCGAATGCCGATCGAGCCGGTCCTTATCTGCGTTATCGGGACGATTTATACCTTCCTATGGGCTCGTTTCTCAAATTTCGTCGCTGGCGACCCCCACTATCCCTCGTCGGCGTGTCTCCTTCCCCCGACGACGCGGGCCCCGATAAACGAAGAAGGGTTGCGTTGCATTGTCACGTAGAGGTACAACGTCGCGTTCCGTGGAAAAAATGCAGCGCAGGAAGCTGAGCGAATAGATAAACCCCGCGTTGGTGTGGAACAGAGACGTGAGGATGCAACTCATTACGACAGCTGTCTTCTCTGTGGGAAAAATCGTCGGATACGCATCAACGGACCGCGTCGAACCACCGATGATTGCAGGAGTTTCCCATTTCAAATGGACACGGGCCCAGGACGTTTTAGCGTTATCGGGTATCTAGCCGAAACCGGTCTCTGCGACTGAGATAATCAATTTTGGTAAAAGTTTCGTGTCATGTACAAATCCAAATATATCCGATTTTCCAATTAGCGATCATCGCGTGAAAATTAATTTGTTTAAACTTGCAACAAATGTTAAATGTTAAGAAAGTAGATATTCCGACATTTTTGACAAATTTAGAAGAGAGTAGTTTTAATATTTTTTAAAAATAAATTAATTGGGACTGAAATTAATTTCATTTCACGATTCCCCCTCGTTATCGTCCCGGCCCTCCTCGCCGGTCGCAGTTAATAAACACGAAATGCATGCGAGTAAGTAGATATTCCCGTGTCCGGTGAGTGATACTGAAATATGAACGGCAATCTTTCGCCGTTCCACTCTTTAATCTCGTTCCGCGTGAAAAATGTGTTTTATATATTTCACCGGATAATCACCCGAATTGTTAAAGGCTGAGCGCGTCGAGGCTCGGGCGCGCGTAAGCGTGTCCCGAGTTCAGCCCGTCCGAGGGTCTCACAGCCTTGGAAGAACATATGGTCCACGGGCCGAGGGCATCGTTCATTGGCCGACACGTAGACTCGTAATCTCGCTATTTATCACAGGATGCGTGAGGGGCGGCGGGGAATAAGAAACGGCCGCACTTATTCCTTCTTTTTCTTCGCGTTCGTTTCTTTTTTCCCCCGTTCCCCCCATTCTTCTCTATCGGGTAGTTGCGCGCATCGGGAAAACGAGTTCCGAACGATACGGATCGTGCGTGATTACGTGTGATTATGCAGGTCGCTGGTAATGAGACGGCTCCATTTTCCGCGTGTCCCATGGTAAAAACAGCCAGAACGGATTCTTACGAAAAAAAAAAGAAAGAGAGAGACAGTCGTGTAAATTACTTACCAGTTCCATTTTTCATCCTTCCGCGGGGACGATCAGACGAACCGTGAAGCATGCCGCGCCGGCACAATAAGTAAAGTTTCCATATTAAATCGCGGAGACCGTCGTTTCCCGTGATTCATCAGAGAAAATGGTATTCTCGTGGGAAACGCTTGAATAAATAATCTGATATACTACACTCTTTAAACGCAAATAGAATAGGATTCATGTTTTCTATTTCTCTTCTGACTCGTTCTTAATTGAAACTTGATAATTATTACGATATTTTATTCTTATCAATCAAGAGGATTTGTGGGATGGGATTAAATCATCAAGGATAACAGAGAGAAGTAGTTTCATTTAGTCTGGATATTAATTATTTATTAATTAGCTAATATTCTGAAAACGTATGAACATTTGTACATGTGTTTTGTATCATGAGGTACTTGTGTATGGCATTCGTCGAATACGTAATTAACACAGTATATCAGACGTATAGAGACACGCGGCGCAGCACGTGTGCCTCTATACGAATCCCATACGTGCGCCTACATAAGTCGATCGTTTTCATTTTCCTTCCTTTCTATCGTTTTTTACCTTTTCTTCTTTTTTTTTTATTCAGCTTCATCTTACAATATTTCCCTTCGTCTCGTGGCGGCAGTGAGTCTCCTTACGGGAGAGCAATTACTCGTTTTTTTTTTTTACTTCTTTCTTATATAAATAAACCGACGGTAGAATCGGGCTAAGCACTTCGTTTCGACTATTTCTCTCATACTCCGCGCACTGATCGATCTATCATCTTCGAATCGCGACTGGATGGCTTTCGGTGACGTTCTCTGGCAACGAGCTGTATACCACGTGTATATTTTTATTATGTATATATCGAAGCGTCGCGCCGCTTTCTACCTTGTTAAATTCTCCCCGGCGCGGAACTCGGTGATCGCGCGCGCAAACATTTCACCTCGAGCCCGGATCATCTTCTCGATCCGAGTCAAAATTTAATGAGATACCCGGTATCCCTCATTACGGATATGCCTATTACGGATTGGGCGCGCTTTTCTCGAATTTCGCTACTCGCTCGTAATAGCGCGTGAACTTCTCACCGTGAAGACTTTGCGCGGCGACGACCGGAGGACCGGCGTAGAAATTTGGAAACGCGGATACTTTTTGTAGACCTCGATTGTCTGATCGGTTGCGCGCCGACATTCAACGTTTGATCGAATGAGCCGACGAATTCTATACGAACGCGAGACGATGAATCGCGGCCGCCACGCAGCTCGTTGATTGGCTTGCTTACCACTTACAATTAATATCCTAGAATTTAAATATATATATTTATATATATATAGATTCATTTATTTATATATTTATACCAAAAAACATTCGTTCACAACGAATTAGAAAACATAAAAATTTAGCTAGGAGACGCATAGTGCGATATAGTGGACTACACCTAACATCGTTTTTACTCTCGATTTATCCATCCGCTCTCTTAATCTCCTCGCCTCTACTTCTTACCAACGTTTGCTCCGTCCGCCCTCAAATTTTGGTATACTCTCTTAAATCTCGTTCTACCATCCACCTTAATAAATCGTAGATAGATCGCATTCGATATATTGCTTCGTGATCAGGTAGATGTTGCCTAAGTCTAACAATGATGGGACCCGCCGCCGCGGTCACGCAGAACAAAACGTCCGCCAACACGGCGTCTTGCACTTGAGTTTCTCGACGAACGTCGAATATGAATGCCCACGAAATCGGCCCCGTCCGGGCGCCGAACACCGATCATCGTCCTGCGTAACGTGTCGGGCCGCGATCTCGACCCGGCCCGATCGAATCGAACGCGCCGCTTCGATCCTCTCTGAATGGCCCGCGGCCGCTCGTTCTCGCGGAATCGTGCTCTCGAGAGCCGCGCGGGCCGAGTCGTTTCGCGGACCGAACGATTCCGCCGCGTCGAGTCCGCAACAATTTACTAAATTACAGAATGCCCAAGGTTTACGTGTGCGCGACGAGAGGCTGGCGTCGGGGGAGGAATATTACAACGACGGGGGTTTGGGAGGCGTCGACGGGAACGCGGAACGCGCCGGCGACGCGCGATCGGATCGGGATTATCTCGCGGAGTCACGCACGCCACGGCGGCGTTCAACGAAAATTGACCGAACGACCGAACGTGCATCCCGTGGAGAACGACCGCGCGAAACGCGAAACTGACGGAACCCGTGTTATGTTAACGCGAGCGCGATCACGTGAGGGTTTCACGCTTACAATTAGCTCCGGCGAAGGGCCGCGAGACGAGAGTACCTACCGGATCATCGATTGCGCACCTTCCGATTACCGATGAGTGTAAAAAATGTTGAATCGACGAACTCTGATTTTTAACTCGTAACAACGATTTACCCTGACGTTGCGCACTCTCCATAACTCAGGGAAGATTAATGCCCGATGTATGTACTAAAGCACGATGGTAAATTAATGTAACGATTCCGAGCGTCGTACTAAACTAGTGTATCGTAACGTTGTAATTCGATATCATGAATCCTGTAAGTGTTTTCTCTAACCTTCGACAAGTATGTCGAAAATAATGTAGTCGGAGATGTGTCATTGTTGCAAGGAATAAGCGATGTTTAATCCGCCGTGAGTCAGGTAGCAAACAATCTGATGATAAGTGGTTGATAAGATATCTATGCAGGACGATCGAGCTGTGTTTGTTTTCTTTTATACGTTGAACGCGTAAATATTTTATTTGAAACCAAGGTTTTTCGTTGAACAATTGTTGAACAGCAGATCGAACGATCGTCCCGAGCTGACTCACGCCGGGTGAACGCGTGAAACTCGCCGGTGTCATCGATTGAATGGAAGTAGTGAGCGGATAAAATGAAAATGAAG
Organism: Ceratina japonica; assembly: GCA_019453355.1. Classification (NCBI taxonomy): domain Eukaryota; kingdom Metazoa; phylum Arthropoda; class Insecta; order Hymenoptera; family Apidae; genus Ceratina; species Ceratina japonica. The sequence goes on along the minus strand of SMSR01013677.1, from coordinate 1,610 downwards.
GAACTGATACGGAAACGAGAAATAAATAAATCGCGTGAATGCTGCGGAATAAAATATATTTATAAACTCAAAGTTAAATTACGTATAAAATAATACAGATGGTAGGTGTTATTCGCGTGTCCACATGCATGTTTCATTTGTGTTTATCTCTCACCTTTGCGTCAGGTGTTGTCTCGTGCTTGGGAGAAGGAGAACATATACATGTACATATAATAAAAAAAGGAGGAACAGAAACCGTATGTTTTCGCAGTTTATGCGCTTAAACATCTACAATGAATCGGTTAATTCTATCTCTTTCGCGATGTAGTTTTGGTCGCTCCCAGTCATTCCCGAACGTGCGATCGTCGTCGCGCGACCTTCATCCGATTCTCCTTTCTTAGCTTTTTCTCTTTTCTCCGTGTCCGTCGCACGTTATCCTATTATACTCATATATATACTTAATTATATGAATTGCTTACGTCGGGCCAAACGCTGGCACCGTATACGCTCACACATGCTTGCCGACATGCGCACCTCGCACTCATGTGTATATTCTCTCTCGATCTGTCGATCGTTCACAAATCATTTTTATTCAACACGCACTTATTATGGCACAAAGTAAGGAATGGGTGTGCACGGAAATGCTTGTTGTTACCGAATAAGAATTCCTGTACTTTTCCCTTTCCTTCGCCGTCTTTCCCTTTGACCTCGCCCCTCTCTCACGCAATGGCTACTCTCTACGCATAAACGGCGTTCCTCTCTCGCTCACGGACGCACGCATTCCGGCACGCTAACGAATTCATCTTCTCTTTTTTTAAATCATTTTTATTCACGAATCCTGTCTTATCATTCTATCTCCTCGACCTCTCTTCCACATTTACAACTTCGTCAATCTATTCTTACTCTTTATTTCTCTGAAATGCCCAAGCGAAATTTGAATCACACCTGAGAGGAAGCACACGAGGTTCTAGTACTTACATCTCATTTCATTTTATCCCTTGCCCTTCATCTTTTTTTTTTGGCACAACCAATGCTCGTTTTGGTACAGTATATATACACATATGTATATACATATATGTATATTATGTATATATATATTTAATAAATTTGCATTTACGTGCGAGAACAATTATATTACAATTACAAACACAAGGTTGTCGAGTACGAGTGTCTCGCACCAAAACGCGCTCATGGAATGTATTTAAAAATACTAACGATTTCGCTGGCCGTTTAAGACAGAATGCGCTGTCGAAAATGGCACGCGAAAATAATAATATTATTAATAATAGAATAATAATAGTAATAATAAAAATGACAATCGTCTTGTCGAAAAACAAATTTACAGAAATATATCTCGCAACCTCGCGCGCGCGCGCGCGAAATCGACATTATTTTATGTATATCATCTATTTCATTCTGCATCAATGCCCAGTGCTTACAGATGTACGCGACGCGGTACGTTCCGCGTTTTTTTCGCTAAAGAAACGGAATTAATCGCGTCATAGAATCTGTATCGTCAGTTTTTCTCATTTCTAACGTTTAGTGAACATAATAAAAAAAATTGGCGGTGAACATTTCATGTCGCGGTTTATTCTATCTGATTTTGGCGAAAGAACGCGGGACTCGGTTAT
>SMSR01013675.1:0-13709 GCA_019453355.1 Ceratina japonica | reverse complement strand
CGAATTGATGTTTAGTATAGTATACCGTCCATAATTAGAAGTGTTGTGTCGCGAATTGGCAATATTTGTTTCTATACGCTTCGTTCTGCGCGTCGGCTAATTTTAATCACGCGGTTATAGAGCGAGTGCAGATGTATGTACAGTTTCATTATTAAGACGGACGGTATCTGAAGCTTCCGATCATTACTCATCGAACCGTTTGAAATTTTGAATTAACTACATTAATATACAACGAATAGTATATCCTGATTTCCACGGACGAAATTAAACGAAACACTGTCCAGAGAATGTAAGTACAATAATCGAGACAGATATTAAAAATGTTTCCTTGATTATATTCTTCGCATTCAGCTTTTTTAGGATTTTTAAGCTTGACGTTCCCTCATCCGTGCGTCGCGTCAACCCATCCCAGCAGCTACCAAGGACTCCGAGCATATCCAAAATATATCATGACCGGCAAAGTATTCGACGCCGAGCCGAACGTTTTAACGCGTTGCTGGCGAAGAACATTGCGTCGAAGTCTGGGTCGGGCTTGATAAAAATTACAGAATACGCGCGGGGCTCAAAAGGCAAATAAAACGAACAGGCGGACAAGGATGGACGGAAGGGCAGGGCGGAACGCGGGCGAGGGAAGAAGAAAAAATTGTCGCCCGGTGAAAGCCGAGCACGGTACGATAGGTTTGTCCGAATCGAGCATCACGATGACGACGTCTCTGCATCCGCGGGTACGTCCGACGGACCTGAATTGTTTCCGAAAAAACAATGCTCCGCAATCACAATTGTACGCCGGAATGCTCGACACTCGTTAGGAAAACTTCTGACACGACCATGGAAACGTGTAAAGCTTCGAGGTTATGTTAATATCAAATAACGGTTAAAAGAGAAAATATTGGAACCAATAAATCCACTCTCAATCGTTAAATTTGCATAAGGTATTTTTATTTAATTAAATTTATATTAACCTTTCCCAGAGACTGCTACAATTTTGTCTGCCCTGACGTGAGTGATATTCAACTGTCAAACTATGTATTTTCGTTTATTTAATAAATTCTGAAGCTCATTAAATCGTCATAGATTCCGTTCCGGGTATAGAAAACAGTTCCGCAAACATTATGCACGAGATATGAACCGCGAATTAGAATTGCAGATTTTTAGTCATTTGTCTAAATAACTCTCTGCCGGTGACAAAAGTTTAATTAAGACGTCGGCGGACGTCTCGTTGATTCTTTTCGCCCTTCCGATGGCTTATCAGAAGGCATCGCAATCTTTTCTCGATCGATCGTCCACCGACTGCAGCGGTATTTTTGTGACGGACGATTTTTTCTTCGCGAGTCATTGTTTCCTGAGTAATAATCAAGAACATCTCGACGAGAGAAAAAGGAAACGGGCGAAACAGAGTCCATTCATTTCGATCCCCTTCGGAATATTCTTTGAAACGGAGAATGACGGACAGTATCGCTCGAGATAAATTGGCAAGGAAACGTCTTGCTTATTCCGCGATGACACACAGAGCGACACAATGAACGTATCTACTCTCTATCCACGAGGATTTCCTTCTGAAAGCCATCCCTTTTCTGCGCTCTCCGATCGTTGCTCTCGTCTGTTTGTACAGACCGTCTCATAAATATCGGCCGAACCAGCGGACGTACATAACCGTTTCTTCCCTTCGCGACACGTTTCTGTCAACGAAATACCGGTTACGAAAATGTAACGTGATATTAAATTGCGAATGGGGCGCAACATATAAAGGGAACGACCTCTTTGTTCAAGAATTGAAGGATTTCAGTTATTGGCTACATTTATGAATCAGTGAGTAAAATTCTCCAGTCAGATGAAGCAGGTCGAAGACAATTTCCTTAACAGGATATTATGTTACATCCTATCAATATTATAGAAAACAGAAAACGTTTTAAGAAAATGTAAAGCAGAGTTGAGGATATTTTTTAATCGCCTATCAATATTATATGGTGAATTCCAAATAATCACCGTGACGAGTTGAGGATATTTGTTAATCGCCTATAATATCCTCAACTCGTCACGGTGATTCTTTGGAATTCACCAAATACCAAGAGCGGTCGTTTCCATTTTCTTAAAACGTTTCCTGTTTTCGTTGGCCATGTTTCGTAACATTCTTTACGCGTTGGTATAAACACAATTCCCAGCAAGCCTCGGCTTACTACTAACACTATCCCTCGGCCTCGCATCCTCGGCCCACTTTATATGCATGCGCGCCACTTCCTCAGACCCGTCTCGCGGGACACCGTAAGACACACAGCAATTTCTGTCGGATCTACAACTTGTACCTTCCCGCATTACGACTTTAATTTTGGCCGCATTACGAACGAAACGTTCCGTCTCTACCTGCCGCGTTTCCACACGATGATCCGTCTTATACATTTCATCGTTCTAAAACGAAAACCAATCTTCTTTTACTTCAAGATTCCAGGTATTAATATTTCCGTAGATAATATTCCATATAATATTAAAGCATAAATCGTCATTGTCTTTATTTCTTTCGGATTACGATAAGCAGAGCTATCAGGTCTAGTAATAATTAGTGTCGTAGTTAGTTGCACGACCGCATATTGCAAGAATCACGGCGGAAAAACTGCGCCAGTTGAGATGGGAAGTTCTCCCACATCCTGCATATTCTCCAGATATTGCCCATTCCGATTATCATTGGTTCGTTCCTTGCAAAATTTTTTTCTTGGAAAACATTTCAATAATGAAGAGTGCTTCTAAAACGCCTTGACCGAATTTTTTTAATCAAAATCACAAGAATTTTACAATAGAGGGATTAATTATTTTCTACCTGAGCGTTGGACACAAGTAGTTGAAAACAACGGCGACTATATCGTTAATTAAATTGTTTTGTTTTGTTTAAATAAATCAGTTTTAAAAATATATTGGAAAACGACATTAACTACTACTAGACCTGATAGTTTCTGAACTGTGAATCTATGACATATTTTACACCTCCACGAATAATCCTGTCGTGTCGGTGGTCAATTCTTTAACATTATCGCGAACGATAAAAATAATACACTCGCCGGAGCGGAGGTGGCATACGAAACCGAAGGGCGGCGTACAGTTCCTTGTCTTGCTGCACGCTGTATATAAATAAAACTAATCTGGAGCACGGTCATAAAACATAGGCTTAATGCAATTTGCGGTTTAACAGGATCGAGACAGATTAGAAGAATAATGCCTTCTGCCTTCTCCCGCGATCCTCCCCCTTTCCAACTCTCATTTTCTTTTCTCTTCCCTCGCACTCTCGTACATTCCTCCCTCTTTGCCGTTCCTCGAGAAAATGATTGTTATTTATAGTTAAGTCGCGATGAATTTATTAACAACTGGCACGTGAATGCATGCTTCATACGGGTCCCCCGGTAATGGCGAATGGCATGAAACTTCTTAATGAGAAAGTACGTCTTTATAGAGCAATATATCGGGCCACATGCGCCAGAAATATTATTGCACCTGATGCTTTCGACGTACTTGAAACGATGCGAATTGCGCGCAAGCAATAAACCCTGAACCCGACTAATTCGTCAGTACGTAGAATGAAAATTTCCTGGGGACATCGGCTAAAAAATGAAACGAGGAACACAGGACATTCCAGATACCTACAGTTATAAAAAGAAATTAACGATGGTTGGACAGATAATTAACCCGTAACGAAATTCTCGAGAATTCCGCGCGATCTGACCTTTCGATTCCCTGACGGATTTACCTCGGCTCGCCTGACCGGTCTGTGTAAAACGCGTCAACCGTGATTAACATCCCCCGTGCACGCGTTTCCTTTGTAGCGAAAAAAAAAGGTCCGAAAAGGAAGAAAAAATGAATAGAGAAAAACATACCGTAAATGAGAGGGGAAAAAAGTGAGAAAAAAATATGGAGCGGTTGAAGAGGCCAGCGGCCGAGGGGCTGACACGTAGATAGGGGCCGATGCTAACGCGAGATACAACTCGGAACAATTTCATTAACGTCGAGTCGGAACTTTTAATATCGCACCACGGACACCGCCGCGCCGCGGTCTCTTTTATTGCGATACTCTCGCAGCGAAGGTGTCTCGTCCTTGCTCATGAATGTAACATCTCCGACTTGCCCGTCTCTATTCCGCGCGCGTGAGCGCGCGTCGTCGCGCTTTATTCCTGCTTAATCCGCGACCACGATAAAATTAACGTCGGACTTTCATAAACGGTTAAGTAATCGCTCGTACCTTTTGTACTTTGTTGATTACCGGAACCTCGGACAGAGAACAATAGATCGTCCTGTTGTCGCGTGTTAATTTCGATAAAACGCGTTTAAACGACGGTTAATAATTTTCGTAGTGATCGATAGCCTGAATGCTTGGAAAACGATTGAAATTCGCGAGCACATTCGAGCGGGTAGACCCGCGCTAGACTACGAGATTGGTTTGCATACTGCAAACGTATATTCGATGCAAATTGAGAATTTAATATCCTCCAGGAATAATACGTCATAAATATTTAATTAACCCTCGGCTAGTTTGCGTAACATAATAAATATAGTGCGATCATGCTTGTCGGTTCATTAAACGGGCTACGTTATGGACATTGTTTAATAGTTTATCGTCAGCGCCGGCTAGCAGCCGGCGATATCCACGTGGCTCATTCAAATACCGTTCGATTCCATTAATTATCTCGATTCATCCATTGTTCTGTTAATACCGTTTAAAGCAAAAAATTTGCTAACAAATCACATGCATGCATAGTCAAATCAAATGATTTTACGAGCTGACAATCCGTTGTTTCAACATGTCAATACCAATGAATACGTACATGAAGACTAGTCTTTACATCGGACGTCAAATGAGAGATTCACTGACAGTCTCTAGAACTTGAAAAATTACCTATCCAGTATATTTATGTTCGTTTAATAAATAATTGTACCAATAATTGATTCGTGAACCACTTGTACATATAAAACTATGAATGTAATATTAATTTAGTAGGACATTAAGTATTAGTAAATATTCAATGTATAGATATCAATAAATCATTAAGCCGCGCAGCAAATGTACAAAATGATCCCCGTAATGTGCCGGATGGGTATTGAAGATGCGGAATAATTCCGAAAAACTATTCGAGGTCTCGAAATAATTTCCTGTTTGTTTGATCACTTTAACGCGAACACGCTCGTTTAACTTTACCGAGGAACGAAATTATCTCGCCGCTGGAAACTCTTATCCACGAACCTCTGTACACATTTTACAAAGAAAGTTCCCTTCGTTTCAAGCTCACCGTGTATCAGAACCACCTCGGTGGCGGATGGAGCTTCAATGAAATTGCAGCTTGGCCGTGCAACTGTGCACAAAGTAAAATTACACGAAGCGTCGAACACACGCGAGCACTTAATTCTCTACCTCGCCCGTAATACGATCTTCGCACTCTGCCTATCGAGCAGAGTTACATTGTGCCCAGCGCTGAACTTCACGCTGTTCCGCAGCCAAACGCAAAAACGCGGAAACCTGAACCATCCATTACCAGCCCTCTGCGCGGACAAGTTTACTTATAAAATTTGCAACGATTTATTGATCCTTTTTCGTGCCCAAAGTGGTCGCAGAACCTAAAATTTTGGGCAAGTTGCCTGCAATCACATGCGAGACGACAAACCATATTTTTAAAAAAACGATAGATACAAATAGTATTAATACACCAGTGAGTACGCGTAAAATCCTAATCTTTATAAATGACAAAGCTAACGAAGATACGTATTATAGTTTCAACGACGTTTCCGTCCTCTTTTCGATAAGTCTGTAATTTTTTTATTATATTTTAATCAGTAACTGTCTTTAAAGTCCACGAATGCTGCTTATTCTTTTGGAAATTTGTTGATAAAACACTGGCGATTTGATATTAACTTTTCAAGAGTTTATCACCGTTTTTTCTGGGTTATTTTCGAGATCAAAGTAAAATTTTTCTTGGGTTATTACTAATTACCACAAGAGTACATGAAAATTTTAAATCACTATATTTTTTCGAAAAATAACCCACGAATTGATTTAAAATTTTACAGATAGCTTTTTAATAGTAATAGGAATCTATAATAACAAATTCATCATGCTAGCGTCGTTTAAGTATATCGTCCGTACATCCTTACCAATTAATTCGCACACCTAACTGGATGAACTTTGAACATCTCTATACTCACAATCAATAGGCTCCTCCCTTCTCTTTTCCAAGATTTTGGATGAACGCACTTGGATTGGTGGGTGTGACTAATTTCTCTAATATAACCACTGGAGTGTTACAGCAAAGACGTGGATGACAAACAATACACTAACTGCCAGAATACCTTGAAAGTTAGAAACACTGGTGAGATTATCGTGTTTTTCTCGCGAATCGTTCTGGGTGTGTCACTTTGATCTAGCAAATTCCCAGACTCGGGAGTAATTAAAGCAGCCAACAGAATTAGCCTAAATTTCGGGACGAACCTGGTGGCCCAGGGCCAGCCAAACTAATTGACCTATTTTCGCGGTAATAGATCATCAACCGAGGGTTGGGATATACATTACGCGTTGCGACGGAAAGAACAATTATAGAGACACCTTAATTAACTCTGTGATAAGTTAGTTATGAATGCGAGGCGCATCGTTGATTTTTCATTAACGACATTGTTTAATTTCCGGTTAATTGCCTCGTTAAATGGTCTCGAAAATACAGGGAATTCTGTATGTATGACCTTTGTAGATGGTGGTTGGTTAAGTACACAGAGAGCATTTTTCAAGCTTTGACATTTAAATGCAGATGTCTAGTACTCTAGTAGCTCGAGAATGTTTATGAATAGGAAAGATGCAAATGTATAAAAAGTGCTGAATGTTTATGATATGCAAAATTATACAGGATATTCAAAGTACAGCACGTAAGTACACGTGCTTAAAATACTCAGAGACTGAAACAGAATTCTAGTTAATTCAAGAATATACAATATACATCTATCTACGAATTAGCGATTCTTTTGCATCACGGAGAATAAAAATTAATTGTAGTGGAATCCTTACCAAGTTTTATGCGTTTTGTTTAAAGTCATCAACAAACATAAAGGTATATTCTACGTTCATATGTATAATAGGATAAGTTTTAAGTCAAAACGATTTGCGGAATCGAGTAAATCGAGGTTCTAACGGTGCTTAATAAACCGAGAGTATGGTTTACTTCCTACAAAGCGCAATCTGCGCTGGTGTATTGCGGTCAACGTGGATTTCGTCGCTCGGAAATCGCTGAAATTTATTAAAACTGCCTTCGGGACGGCGATCCTCTTAGCCAAAAAGGGATATTGTCTCGGATTGCGTCCGCGTCCTCGCACGTCCACGGTGCTCTCCTCTTTTTTCTACGTTCCGAGAGTTCTTCTTACCGAGAACGATGGGGAAGAAGAGTGCAAACGAATTTCACCGGAACACGCATAAATATTCAGCGCATTAAGCATCGTACTTAACGAGTACGCGGTTAAAAGCCTCTATATTTAATACGCATAAATCGGGCAAGTTCGCTGAAAGGAGGCGCGGGCGTACCGACACCGACAGCTTCTACTTAAAAATGTCACGGCGGAATGCGCTCTCCCGACTCGGGAAGACTATTCCTTTGACATAATCGCGTTAACCAATGAATTATAAGTATTCTTAATACATGTATGAATTATGAGAAAACTCGAAAGACAACTAGTGATTAAATGGTTAGAGTACATCAGTTTCTTTATCACTTATGTAGGGTTATCCAAAAGTACCTTTAGGATGTTGAATAAAAATATTTATCAAACGCCATGTTTGTTTCTTGTCATTTTCATTTATTTCTAATGTAGAATGATAGACAATTTTAACAGAGTGTGTTAAGGTTATTAAAATTTATTTTGAAAATCAGTATTCAATAAAAAATACCCATCGTAAATTACGTGATTTTTTTCGGCATACATAATCGTCCATCGGAGCAAATAATTCGAAATTTGGTTAAGATATTTGACAAAACTAGATCATGATAAACCATAGTCTAGCAGACCAAACACAGTTCGGTCGAATGAAAACATTTATTTGTTAGAAATGAAATTGGTGAAATGAGCAAACATGCCTTAATGTCATTGAAAATTTTGATTTCTGTAAAGGGAATCATAATGGTCATTTGGCAGATATCGTTTTTCACACATAATTGTCATAGATAATTAAATTAAGAAAAAAAAACGATAGAATAAAAAAGTATGTTTTTTATTAAATAAAAAACTTCATATATTCTATTTTGGATAATTCTATATGCACAGTCCTCACATGCACAATGACTCGTCTTACACGCACATTACATGTTGCACGTTTCATATACGAGATATTCCTACACCACATAATTCTTCCAAGCTGGACGCAGTTAATCATTAACGTAATCAACGATCGGTGTCGCCTAGAGTCCTTAGCGTAACCAATCTAGGCGCACGCTGAAACGAGCAACCCGTCACCTAGGACGCGCAGCTGGCGTTGACCCCTATCGCTCGAGATGTCCTTACGGATTAAGCGCGTTTCTCAAAAAGCACGACGCCGGCGTCGCCGTCCCTGCCACCGCGGGCAGCGGACGAGAAAGAAAGGCGCAGGAGGAGGCTGGAAATAACCGGGGCTCGGCCGCGGCGCGCCGCGTCGTGGAAGATGACGAAGAAACCGAGCAGAAGGACCGTTTGATGATACAATCGAGGAAACCTGATACCCTAAGGTCTTAACTGCAGGGGCAGCTACTTCTCCACGGAGCTGGAATCTCGCATACTCGGCCAGATGTATATGCGTAAACGGGCATACGTATGGCTCTGTTCGAGAGAACGGGAGACCGTGAATCGGTACTAGATCCGCGATCCCCACGATCTTTATCAGCGGCCGTTGCGGCGCACGGCGTTTCCCTTTCGTTTCGTCGGACACCGGCGGACCGAGTGCCTCTTCTCCAGCGCCTCTTTGTTCGCGGCTTCCCTGCAGACGACAATTTCGCGGAAACCTACTCGAACATGTGTCTTCGTTTCGGTTTCGTTGCAGATGACTCGCGGACTTTTTTCTTCTTCCACCGTAGGTGGTCTATGATAGGCACCAGAAGCGTAAGACCTGTACTTTTTTAAACATTAAATTACTGTGGCATGAGAACGCGCGCCGGTGCCGTTGCTATTACTGTATTGTTATAAATAATAAAACCAACGGTACAGAATTTATTGCTGCCCCGACGAAACGGCGGAGGACTTATCGCGATCGAGTTTTCTAGAGAAAATTTTAATTAATGGTTTCTCGAGAAACCGAGCTCTCTAGTTTCTCTCGCCGAAGGAGCTTTTAATCTAAACTCGTGCGTGAATATTTATTAAGGTATGCTGTTGTTCTCGCGCCGAGGCCGGCCAGGCGTTTTTACATCCATTCCGAGCGTGTTACGCCACGTGCAGAGGAAGCGAATTACCGAGCGGAAAAATGAACGGGGAGGGCGCATTACGCCGCGCGCCGCCGTGTCAGAAGACGAAAGGGGTCAAGCTCGCTCCGTGCAAGTGGCAAGAACTTAACGACCAAACGTATTTTCAACCGGGACAATTATCGCGAAAACCTTTCGCCGCGTGTCCCGTTCCGCTCGGACGCAGGGGACGAGTCCTTTTAACTCTTGCAAATCTTTTCCAAACCGCATCTCACCCTTCACATCTCTTCTGCGCCCTCCGCCGTCTTAATTTCTCCTTGTTCCCTAACGACTCGGCACTGGCTGCAGTAATTAACACTTTAATTGCGACCGCGTTTCGAGGGAACGATTGCATGTCTCGTCGATTACGTGCGAGGAATGCAACGGGTTTCGTTCAGAACGGGGCGAACATATTTCATTGTATTGATAATTACACAGTGGAACGTAATTCATGAAGGAATGTCACGAATTCGTGAGAAGTTCCATTAAAAAAATACGTGTCCCGATAGAAATTACAAAGTAAAGCACGTTATTCGCGCTGGAACGAGCGTTCCCGAGCATATGAGAATTCCGCAGAGAGATATGATACAAAGAGCGTTCGCGCTAAGCTACTTTGTCGAAGATTTTTCCTATCTGCGAGGAATCAGAGAGGATCCGGTAAGAACAAAAACAGACAAGTTTCGAGCACGTTATTTAGCATCGCGAGGCGCTTTAAAGTCGGACAATTATCGCGAGAAACTTTTACCCGCTCTCGTACGCCCTCATTTCTCTCTCTCTCGTTTGCTCACCGCCCCCTCCCTCCCTCCACCCCCGCTACTCTTTCGCGTTCGTCCCTCTCGTTTCCATTACAAATCTTTGTCAAAGTGCAGCGCGCAGTTTCTTTATCAGGCGCGCGCCGCGCCGAGGATTATTTCACCTTTCCCCAGCTGCACACTCTCCCACCTTCTCCCTCCCGCTTTCGACAAATCTAATTAACAAAGTCGTTTACTTATCTAAATGGATTCTGTGCTCATCCGTTGTGCCCTGAGAAATCTTCAGGATCGCGTATGTACATTGCAGCTCGTTTCGTTGGACAACGCAATTGTCCTTTCTCAACCGACGCACGTTTCATCCGTTTAACTCGGCGCGGAACTGGCGAATTCAGACATTTTATGGAAACGTTAAGATATTTTCCAGCCGGTTTCGGTGGTCGGGGTTCCTGCCCGGACGTTAACTCGCATTTAAGAACATTATTCAAAACCCCGGGCGGAGGACTACTCGTTTGTTAATTGTGGTTTCTGAAGATTCCAATCTGGGTAGAGAAGTTACTGAATGAATTCAGACCTACAGCTTTCAATGAATTCAATTAATTCAACGCGATGCTCCCTGCTCGTCTCGCCGCGCGGTCAGACGCGTCCTGTTTAATTTTAATTTATCTCGACCCGATGATCAAAGACGCGACGAGTACGAAACGATTTTCGAAAAATTGTATTCATTAAGGCCGGTCGTATGAAAAGTTACCGAGTGTGTAACGCGACTTTAATAACTGGACATTATTCCGGGGCGGAGGGCGGCGCGGCGCGTAACACGCGCTCAGGCTAAATGGACTGGGATGAAAAACTAATTTCCCTGTTTCTCGTCGTTTTATTGGAACGTAATAACGTTATGGTTATCTCGGAGGTGCGTAGCTACGCGAAATTGCTCCATGTTTCTCTTGTATCATGCTTCAGGAACGCTCGGGATTAAATGCTAAAAGAAACAAAACACACTCGCGAATGCGCGGCACATGCAATTGTTAGTTTTAATCCGATATTAAACAATGCGAAAAATAATCGAATTCCATTTAATATCCCATCATTCTTTAGTTTCTCCGCGCATTAAAATGACAAAAAATGCTGGCGCATCGCACGCCGCCGTAGCAGCGAGCGCGGACATATTTACATAACTCTGTTTGCCCGCGTTGCCTTTCGCCGGACACACAATTTATTAAATCGCCTGACGATTTTGTTTAAACGCGATCGTTACGAGCGGCCGCCTTCCGCGAAAGCATAAAGCGGCCGATATTAATTGATTCCTGTACAACCGGACGGACAGTGCCGCGGCAAACGTATTGTCGTTCTGCCTGTAAATAATTTAATAATGCGGTCGCGTGTTTACACGAGAGTACAAGCATCGCTTACAAATTGCACCAGTAATGGCCGACATACGTTATTACGGGCCTGTCAGGCAACAGAGATTCGACGATGCCGCTGCCGTCGCCACACGATTGCTGTTCCACGAACGTTAAATCGTCATCCGCTTTCTTTTACAACCTGTACACGATAGTTGTTGATGGAAGCACACGATGCTATTCATAGCGAACATCCTTCGTCCCGTTGACCTAATAATATTCCCGATCTCTGAGATACCGAAGATCTCACTGCGAATTCCAAGAAGCTCGGCGACGCTAGACCGCCCGGCATCGCGGCTGATCGTTAAACGGGCAGGCCATGCATTCGTCATGTTCATTAAATATCGATTGGCCAGAAAGCACCGCCGGCACAGAATGACGGGCACGTAGCCGAGGCTCGTAGCCGCTATTCGTGGTCCGTGGACGTTCGTCCTTATCGGAAACGTACGATAAAACGTGTACGAATACACGTACGTGTCCCCGCGTAACGGTCGTGCGCACCTGGATGAATTATGCCCGTAACGCGTGTTGATGCCACACCTCCCCTTATACCTGCTGTTCTATCTGCCAGGCATTATGTTACTCGAACCATCGCGATTACCGCGCTGTGTACACTCTTTGTCATAAGTACGTACATGGTTAAAGAAAGCTGTCGTAAAATGGATATCAGCGGAAAATGAAGGAACGAGATGAAACACACTTAGGTACATTAGAGACAAATATTACTGTCAAGCTTCCGGATTTCTATTCTTATGTTTGTAAAGGATGTAAATCCTAGAAACGTCGTTTACGTCCTTTTATTTCAGTAGATTTTGTATAGCAGTGTTCTCAGACTTATGGGCGAGAGTGTGTACACACGCGCGATCACGACGTCGTACGCGCACGCACGCAGAAGAGTTCATTTATACGAATTGCGTTGAGTGCGGGGTGAGCGGCGGGCTCGAGTCCGCCCCTGACGCCGCGACGGCCGTGGTTATTTCTATTTTTTTTTTTCCCCACTTCACCCCCGGCCGGCGGCCCGATCTTTTCTTCCTTCGGTATAATATACGTGTTAGGTGCACGGGTTACGTTTCGCGCGGCGCCGTTGTGCGCGTGCGGCCACTCGTTCCATCAGCCATAAATAATCTGGAAACATGAATATCACAGGGCAGCGCACGTCCCTGCCCTCCACCCTCGCCGGCCTCACGTGTCTAATTCTCTTTTTTTTCGCTTCACACGCGGCCAGAAATCGTGGGTGTACCCGCGCGCCCCGCGGAATACGCGCGTGTTTCGGCGGTAATTAGGACCGTTCCTTGCCTTCGTCCACCTTCCTTCTCCCCGCTCCTCGTACCTCACACCGCTTCTTGCACCGGTTGTTGCCGTCCAGCTTCTTGTTGCCGGACCGCGTTGCCTATTTCTCTCGTTTCGCTCGCTCGCATGCACGCTTCGTTTTCGGAGCTGACCTTCGGTTCTCGGGTTCGTTTTAATTTCTCAACGGACCTCCCGCGAATTTCGTACTAATTTGCTCGCGCCCCGGGAAAATTAGTGCGACGCGAGCCTCCTCCGACCGGGCTAATCAATCATGCGAATTGGATGCGGTGAGCCGCAACACGGCGGCGCCTTTGTTAGCCGTACAGCTTTTTTAAACATTTTGCGACAATTAGGCAAATAAGATCCCCGAAATTCTTGGTGCAATGCACGGGTAAGTATATGCGCCTCTGACGCAATGCTTAAAGTCAATTTTCGGTCCCTACTCGTACGTTCAGGATATTCTCTGGGAAATATGTTAAGCCTGACGTAGTTGCAGCTGCTACAAGTGTTAGCATGTAGACAAACGTACGTTGTATCTGAGAACCACCGCCATTTGAGCTAATTTTTAATTCTAGATTTTTCTTTCTAGTCAGTATTCTTTCATTTTAATTTCTTATTTCTTTAAATACTTCACAGAAGCATCCGAGCATCCTAGACACTGTCTGAGTAGTTCTATTTATTCTACTTACATTACGTACTGTCTCTGATGCTATACATATTAATTGCAGATTTAAGTAAATTACATTATTTATTTGCTTTACCTAATTATACCCAACCACTAAAAATAACCAAAAACTATAATTCTCGTAATCCTAACTAAATATGTCAGAATGCTGATTCCCTTCAATCATTTA
>SMSR01013673.1:0-20535 GCA_019453355.1 Ceratina japonica | reverse complement strand
GCAGAGTCAACTGGCGAATCAGAAACAACACAGACAGTCGCACCAATCCAAGTTCAAGAGTACGTCGAAAAGTACAGTTGTCCAGCAAACGGTCGAAGAAACGCCTGTTCAAACTCCAGCAACTGTCCAATCGCCGGTTGCTCAACCCGTGGAATCCGAATCCGAGAAACCAGTGGAACAAGAACAATCCGAGCAACAACCTGTTTTAGTTTCCGAGGGCAAACCGATGAATACTGCCTCTAGTGAAAGCAAAACATTTTCCTACGCTCAAATCTTATCTCAGGGACTGAATTCTAAACCCGTGCCGTCTACTACTAGTAGTTTCATCTCGACCACGACTAGTTTGCCTGTTAGACAGTCGAAGGAACGATCGCGGTCGCCGGTGAATTCGACGACTTCGTCGGTGCACGAGATGAGTCCTTCTCAGGAGAGGCTGACGAGGGAGTCGTCGGTAACTAAACAAGAACAGGAAAGCGCGTGGGACGTTTCGAAGCGGAGGGAAGCGAGGAAAACGCATCAAGATGCTCCGATGACGAAGATTCCAGAAAAGAAAGCGCGCAGATCCGAACAGTCGAGGGAAAAGCCTCAGAAGGAGAAAGTTAAGACTAACGTCGAGCAGAAGAAGATGGCTGAGACGAAAGATGAATCTCGTTCAGTTTCAGAGGATTCTCAGAAGGCGTCTAAAGCGATTTCGAAAACTGAAGTTGAGATTCGGAAAGAAAAAGTGAGCGATGTTAAGCAAGAAAAAGAGTCAAATGGCAAAAATGATAAGCAGGAGAAGCAGGAGAAGCAGGAAAAGCAGGAGAAACAGGATACTCGACAGAGAAGTGGATCACAGGAGAAGAAAAGGAAGGCGAAGAAGAAAAAGACTGAGAAGACAGTGGATGATGAGATAGAAAAAGCTTTGAAGGAAATTGAAGATATGGATAAGCAGAAAAAGAGGGACAAATCGAGGGAGCAGGGTAAGAGTAACGTGCTTCCTGCGGCAGACAAGACCAAAGAAGAAAGTGAAAATAAAAATACCAAGTCGAAGAAATCGAGTAAATCAAAAGTGGATAAGAGTAAAGATGCATCAGAGTCAATCGCATCTCAATCTGGTGACAAAGAACAAAGCAAACGTGAAAAAGATATCAAAAATGACGAAAAGGATGATGCTAAGCTTGCGAAAGGAAAGGAAACGAAGGGAGAACTCGAGAAGAAGCCTGAAACAAAAACAGATATTGCTGGAGAAACGAAAAAGATTGAAACGAAGGAGGACAAACCTCAGAAGGAATCTGTATCGAAGAAGAAGCAGAAAGAGCAACGTGGTACAATAAAAGACAAATCTGATGACACAAAGATAGAAAAGAAAGTTGAAATTGGACCAGAATCTATCCAGAAACCTGTAGAAATTCAAGAAAGGAAAGAAGTTAAATCAGAGACAAGTACAAATCTCGTAAATGTTGCGGGAAAAGTTACAGAGCTTATAAAATCCGATAAACTTGCTGAAACTAAGACTCAGTCAAAAGAAAAGGCACGAAATGAGTCTAAAGACAAAGTTGAACAAAAAGCTGATGAATCAGTAAAATCTAAAGAACAGGATAAATCAAAGAAGGGTAAAAAACAGAAACAAATAACAGAACAGAAAACCTCGAAGGATCAAAAATCGAGCCAAACAAAAGATGAAAAGAAAATAGTACAATCTGAAGAAAAAGTAGAAGTTGTTAAAGACGTCAAGTCAGACCCGAAGAGAGATGCTGGAACAAAAGTTGATGTAAAAACATCAAAGATGACGGAAAAGGAAAAAAGAAAGAAAGATTCAACGGGGCAGAAAAAAGAAACGAAATTAGAAGTGCCATCGAAAATAGATACTGAAAAAGAACAGGCAACAGTAGTCAGTGAATTAAGTCGTAAGCCAGAATCCACGAGTGAAGCAGACAGATTAAAAGTAGTAAAATCAGAAACATTGACAGAGGAAAGTACAACAAAACAGGAGATAGTAGAAAAATATGAAAAACAACAGGCTAAACCTCTTGACAAAAAACCAACTGACAGTAATTTGGAAAAAGATATCCCGCCGAGAGAAGAAAAGAGTAAAACAACTGAATCAGAAAAACAAGTTAAAACAAAGGGAAAGAAATCGAAGAAAGAATCGAACGTGAAATCTGCACCTGAAATAACAATTGTCTCTAAGAAAGAGGAGGACAAGATAACGGATAAAATAATAGTTGGAGAAAAGACTATTAACGGTGAAAAAATAATTGAAGTAGAATCGCAGAAAGAAAATTTAAAACCTGAGGTTATCATGTCAAATAAGGAACAGTCGAAGAACAAACGAAAAAAATCTAAATCACCGATGAAAGAGAAAAAGGAAGAAAATTCGAAATTACCTACAGAAGAAGGAAATAAAGAAGTAAAGGAAGTTGTGCCGAAATCACAACAAAAGAACGATAAAACTGATGTAGCTAAGAACGTGTCAATAATTCAAGAAGTTAAAACCGATGTTAAAAAAGAGTTTAGTGTAACTGAAGTTGAGGAAAAGAAAGAAACAATGACTGTTAGCATAATTGAAACTCAAGGACAAACAGAAATATCTCAAGAAACTATAACTGTAGATAAGTCAATAGAAAATGACAAAATATCCACCGAAACAAGCAAAGAAGAGATTTTAGTAGAATTAGAAGAATCCAAAAATGTTAAAGTTAATGTTAAGGAGAAGAATGAGCTGCTTCTCGAGTCTTTTGAAGTAACACAATCCGAAAAGTTGGAACAAATGAGTGAGAGTTCACTCCTTTGTCCTAACTCTTCGGATGGAGCCTCAAGAAGCATGCAATCAGGACGCAAGGAAACATTAGTGAAATCAGAAGAATCTAAAAATGTTGAAGTTAACGATAAGAAAGAGAAACAAGTTCTTCCCGATTCTTCAAAAATAGAAAAAGTCGAAGAATTACAGCAAAAGATTGTGGCTCCAACAATGCTATCAAAAAGCAAAGAAGTATATGAGCCAAAAGAAAAGCCACTAATGTCAGCAGCTAAATTCAAAGAAGAGCCCAAACCCAGTCAACCGAGTACACCAAAGTCAGAGAAGAAGAAGAAGAAGAAGCAAGAGGGTAAAGATAAAACTACTGATCTTCTGCAAACACAAGAAAAGGCGGTGACTGAAAAAATTGACACTGACTCAAAAACTAGAGAAGTTCTTGAAACGGCGATGACTGAAAAAATTGACACTGACTCAAAAACTAAAGAAGTTCTTGAAACGGCGATGACTGAAAAAATTGACACTGACTCAAAAACTAAAGAAGTTCTTGAAACTGAAATTTCTATAATTGAGCCTGAAATCTCAATAATTGAACCTGAAGTTAAACCCGAAGAATCTGAAATCGTCAATCAAACCGATGATTCGAAACTTGAATTGCAAAGAAGTCTCCTCTGCAAATCAGCCGCAAAGCAAGATCAACCAAATGAAGAAGTTGCCAAGATTTCGGACGCAAGTTCTCTAATCGACGAGCCATCCTCGGCATTGGGCAAGGCGTTAATAATCGAAAAAGTGGTGACCACTGTCACCACGACTACCAGCATGGCTGGGTCGGTGGAGGTGAAACCACCGAATGTGAAATCCGTGAAATCCGTCGAGATCTTAGAAAGCATCCCGTTACCCAAGATCGTAGGCTCCAAACCCACCGAACTAATCACCCTGTGTCCCGAAACCGTAGAAGCTAGCCTAACCACCACGTATGCTAGGGTGTCGGACGATTCGGCTGTCGGTATCCCCTCGAAAGAGTCTTTCGATACTTTAATGGATTCAGACAAATTGATTTCGGATTATATTGGCAGCCTTGGCGAGGACGGCCAGCCAATTCTGTTTGGTAGCGTTCAGGATAGGAGGAGGGGTCGTTCCGGGACCCCTTCGTCGGTAAAATCGATAGAATGTACGAAGGGCGAACGATTATCTAGAGAAGGTGATTCGAAAAAGGAACAGGGATCAGATGATACGGCGTCGCGAACTAAATCGAGCGAAGTTCAGGGTAAAACTGAGGAGGCTAGACCTGAAGAGGAAGTTAAAGTTGTTAAAGAAAGGGTAGAATCTAGAGACTCTGATAAATTAACTGTAGAGAGTGAGGGTAAAATTGTAGTAGAAAAAGAAAAAACGGAAATCGGTAAAACGGTGCGGGATTCCGGTTCTATTATTAAAGAATATGAAAATCAAATAGAGGGAACAAGATTAGAGGAAGTTGTTGAGAGAAAGGTATCTGATCAACGAGTAGATGTTAATATTGAGGATTCTAAGACTAATGTAAAAGCCATTTCGAATTATTTCACAGACTTGATTAAACCTTATTGGTTCAATTATCGTCCTTATATGGAAGCAGAAAGTGATTTCTATCGTCGATTTAAAGTAGTAGAAACGTTAGAGGAGAATATTCCAGTTTCTGTTCCTCCGAGATCAGAAACCATTGAAAAAATAGTTCAGGAATCGGTTATGAAGAAATTTGGGAAAACAAAAGAGGAACCTGAAGATTCGAAACAATCTGAAGCGGAACGTAGAAAGACTGCTTTGTTGGGAGAGTCTGTTAAGTACCCTGTTAGTATGTTATACCAGCTCGAATCTCAGTGGGTTATGTCCAAAAAAGCTGAAGAAAAAATGGAAGCATCTAAACCTGTGGAAGAAGCAAAGGTCGTGGAAGATATCATTCAAGATGTTGAAGAAGAAAGAAAATCCATACAATTGGAAGAATCTCAAGAACATACAACAGATATTGGAATTGTTAAGGAAACTCTTCGAGATCAGAAAGAAGAGCTTGAAATTTCAGAAATTAGCACTGAGGTGAAGAAAGAACCTGAAGTAGCAAATGTAGTAACTGTTGAAAATATTATACAAGATCAAGAGAAAGAGAAAGGATCTATCGATCTGAAAGAAAGTCAAGGAACTTTGGAGCCTACCTCTGAGATTAAGAAAGAACCAGAAGCAGCAACTGTAGTAATTGCTGAAAAGATTATACAGGATTATGACAGCGAGAAAGGATTTACTATTCTGGAAGAAACTCAAAAAGTTTTGGAACCTACCTCTGAGATAAAGAAAGAACCTGAAACAGCAACTGTAGTAGTTGCGGAAAACATTATACAGGATCAAGAGAAAGAGAAAGGATCTACTATTCTGGAAGAAACTCAACAAATTTTGGAACCTATCTCTGAGATGAAAAAAGAACCAGAAGTAGCAACTGTAGTAATTGCTGAAAAAATTATACAGGATTATGACAGCGAGAAAGGATCTACTATTCTGGACGAAACTCCAAAAGTTTTGGAACCTATCTCTGAGATAAAGAAAGAACCTGAAACAGCAACTGTAGTAGTTGCGGAAAACATTATACAGGATCAAGAGAAAGAGAAAGGATCTACTATTCTGGAAGAAACTCAACAAATTTTGGAACCTATCTCTGAGATGAAAAAAGAACCAGAAGTAGCAACTGTAGTAATTGCTGAAAAAATTATACAGGATTATGACAGCGAGAAAGGATCTACTATTCTGGACGAAACTCCAAAAGTTTTGGAACCTATCTCTGAGATGAAAAAAGAACCTGAAGCAGCAACTGTAGTAATTGCTGAAAACATTATACAGGATTATGACAGCGAGAAAGAATCTACTATTCTGGAAAAAACTCCAAAAGTTTTGGAACCTATCTCTGAGATGAAGAAAGAACCTGAAGCAGCAACTATAATTGCTGAAAAGACTATACAAGATTATGACAGCGAGAAGGGATCTACTATTCTGGAAGAAGCTCAAAAAACTTTGGAAACTACCATTACGATGGACACTATTAAAACTGTTGAAGAGTTCACCAAAGAAATACAGTCTACAGATGAGATTCTAGATCAAACAGCTGCTCTTATTGACGATGTGAATAGACAGCTGGATACAATGAGGCGAGAGAAAGAAGAAAAGAAATTAACAGAGAGTGCGGAAAAACAAAAGATGCCTGAAGTTCAGAAGAAGGAAGAGAAAATAACGGAGAAGAAATCAAAAGTGGAGAAACCTAAGAAAGAGAAACAACCGAAGGCGGAGAAATCAAAAGGTAAAAAGGAGGAAATCAAAGAGGTTCGGTTGCCTGCGAAAGAACCTGAGGTCGTTGGACAACAGGACATTGCAATCATGCAGACAACAGAAGTGGAGCAAAACGTAAAACCTGCAGAAATAAATAAAATTGTGACAGCACAAGGAAAAGAAAAACAAACAGAGCGTGAAATTACTATAGAAAAATTATTAATATCGCTTGAGTCAAATCTTGAAGAAGAAATAAAGGAAGTAAAAGCGAGAGAAGAGGAAAAGAAGACGGAAAAGAAGGAAGTAATCGTAGATACTCAGAAAACGGTTCAAGAAAAAGAAGTAGAGAAAATAGTTGTGAAGTCTACTTCTAGCAAGAAGAAATCGTTTAAAGAAACTAAGAGGAAAGAAAATTTGAAAGAACCAGTAAAGGAAGAGATAGAAAATAAAGAATCCATAATTGCGTGTGAAGCAGCAGCAACAGACAAATTGGAAAATGCTAAATCAGAATCAGAGATAATAGAATCTAAGATCGTTGATTCAAACGAAACGCAACCTCAAGTAAAGGAAGATAAAACGAAACCAACTGAAAAATCAAAGAAGGAAGAGATAAAGACACAAGCAAAATCAGGAAAGCAGAAACAGCCGAAAGAAAAGATTGAGGCTAAAGCCAAGGCGACGCCAGAGAAAAAGACAAAGAAACAAGAAAAACAAGAAGTCAGTTCACAATCAGATTCGCAAAAGAAACACGAAGGGAAATCAAAAAAAATAATTGAAGTCCCGATTCCAGTTCCACAGGAGATTGTAACTGAAATTGTTCCAGAAGAAAATAAAAGGGATAAAAGCGATTCGGAAATAAAAGATGTTACATCTAAGATAGAAGAAGCATCGACTGCCAAATCGTGGGCATCTATCGTTGGTATAAGAGAAACTGCCGAATTAGCTAATATTTCTGCTGAAAATATACAAACTGCCAAAGTTACACCTCAAGAACAAATAATTGACGAAACGAAATTTGAAAAAATCGAGTCGGCAGTTGAAACTGTGCCGGAAGAGTCGCAACAACCGATACAACAAAGACCAGCGAAACATCAAAAGAAAAAAGATCCGAAACAAGAAAATAATATTGCAGAAATGAAAATATCTTCCGTTAACGAACCAAGTGAAAAGGACAAAATAAAGACAATCGTTGCTGAAGAACTTGAAAAACTAGCAGAATCGACTGTGAAAGAATCTAATATGTCTTATGCGCAAGTTGCAGCTTCTAGTAAGAGAACATCTCCACAGCCTAATCAAGAAAATATGGTAATTTTAAAACCAATTCCCTTGAGATCTGAACACGATTTGGAAAAACCAACTAAAGACAGAGAAATTGTTCTCGAAGAGACAACAGTGATCGTTGAACCATCAGAAATTGTAGAAGAAACACCAAAGCCTGAAGAAATAATTATAACTGAGGAAAAGATTGATGAAGCAATCACTGAAAGAAAAGATTTTGTCGAGTCAACTTTGTGGGCGGAAGAAATTGAAAAAGAAAAGGAAGTTCTAGAAGAAAATGTAAACGCAACGTCTGACAAGATGGAAGCTGGAACTCCGCAGAAAATAAAGGATTCATGGGCTGCCGTAGTGAGCAAACATGTGGAACCGACACAATCTCTTCCATTGATCACCGTTAAAGACAGCATCGTGAAAAAGGAGCAAATTGTCGAACAACATTCTCCTCAAATACAAATATTCGTGGAAGAAGCCCCGGAGCCGGTACCAATCGAAGAAGTGGTACACATAGATGAAGAAGGTTTCATGGAATTTGTAAATCGAAAGGAATTGAGATCCAGACGGTCTAGATCGCGATCCAGAAGCGCTAGAAGAGATGAAACGATCTCGAAACAATCGAGCGATAAGCCTGTGGTTCCAGAAGCGATTTTGGCAGAAGAGCAGAAGGAAATAGATGCACAGAATGTGGAAGAACAGAAGAAGGAAGGCTCGAGTAAAGGAAAAGAGGAAAAGGTGAAAAAAGAGAAGAGTAAAGGAAAGTCGGGAAGCGTCGATCGTGACCAAGTAGTGAAAGACGAACAGGGAAAAATTAAGGAGAAACCGCGGAAAGAGAAAAATAAAGCGAAGTCCGACGTTGTTGAGGAAAAGGATGTGAAAGAAAAAGAAGTTGAACAAAAACATCAGAAACAATTAGGAGAGAAAAGTACTTCGAAACGGAAAGCTAAGTCGAAAACAAAGGAAAATAATATGTTACAAGAGAGTAAAAAGGATGTAGAGAAAACTAAAGTGCCACAAGAGAAAAGTGATGTAACGGAAGAAGCGCAAGATGTAAAGTCTGAAGCTCCAGATGCAAATAAGCAAACGGAAACGGATCAAAAGAAACCCAAAACATCAGAAGAAACAAAATCTGAGATAAAAGAGCAATCAACTTCCACTTCTAAGAAAAATAAAAGATCCAGAAAAGGAAAATCAGATAAGGAACAAGTTAAGGAAAGTATTGATAAAAAGGAACAACCGAAGCAAGCGAATATTGATCAAATTTCGGAAATTGACGTGAATATAAAGGATGAAAGCACGAAAGAACCAAATGTTAAGGAGGTTCAGGAAGAAGTAACAAAATCAAAAGAGGAATCTAAGCCTGCATCTACTCAAGAAATGAAGACTGAGAAACAAGTAGCCACAGGAAAACGTAAAGGTAAATCTAAAACTGAGAAGGTAGAGACAAAAGAAATGTCTGAGAAATTACCAGAACCTGAAACGAAAAAAGAAATACCAGACGAAACGATAAAGGAGGGATTAAAAGAAGAAGATGCAACTAAAAGCGATGAACATAGTATTATTGAAAAGGAAACAGAAATGAAGCAAAAGGAAATAACGGAACCTAAACTTGAATCCAAGCCTGAACCCGTTCAGGAAGTAAAATCTGAGGAACAAGCAGGTTTAGAAAAGCGTAAAGGTAAATCTAAAGACAAAAAAGGCAAATCTGTTTCAAAACAGACATTTGAAACGCCAATTGAAGAAATGAAATTACCAGAAACTGAAAAGGAAAAAGAAGTACTAGTAGAAACGATAAAAGGAGAATTAAAACAAGAAGATGCAACTAAAAGCGATGAACATAGTATTATTGAAAAGGAAACAGAAATAACAAAACCAAAACTCGAATCCAAGCCTGAACCCGTTCAGGAAGTAAAATCTGAGGAACAAGCAGCTTCAGAAAAGCGTAAAGGAAAATCTAAAGACAGAAAAGGAAAATTTGTTTCAAAACAGACAATTGAAACACCAACTGAAGAAATCAAACCTGAAACGAAAAAAGAAGTACCAGTCGAAACGATAGAGGAGGAATTGAAACAAGAAGATGCAACTAAAAGCGTTGAACATAGTATTATTGAAAAAGGAACAGAAGTAACACAAAAGGAAATAATAAAACCCGAACTTGAATCCAAGCCTGAATCCGTTCAGGAAGTAAAATCTGAGGGACAATCAGCTTCAGAAAAGCCTAAAGGAAAATCTAAAGACAGAAAGGGAAAATCTGTCCTAAAACAGACATTGAAAACACCAAGTGAAGAAATAAAATTACCTGAACTTGAAATGGAAAAAGAAGTACCAGTAGAAACGATAAAAGAAGAATTGAAACAAGAAGATGCAACTAAAAGCGATGGACACGGCACTATTGAAAAAGATATAGATTTAAAAGAAGAAGAAAAAACGAAACCCGATCTTGAGCCCAAGCCTGAACGCATTCAGGAAATAAAGTCTGAGGAACAAACAGCTTCAGAAAAGCGTAAAGGAAAATCCAAAAACAGAAAGGAAAAATCTGTTCCAAAGCAGACATTTGAAAAACCAACTGAAGGAATGAAATTACCTGAACCTGAGACGAAGGCGGAAGCGTCAGTAGACACCATAAAAGAAGAATTAAAACAAGAAGATGCGATTAAAGCGGAAGAACCTATTAGTGTTAAAAAGGAAAAAGAAGTAGAACAATTAGAAATAAAATCTGAAATTGAATCCAAACCTAATCCTGCTCCAGGTACGAAATCTGAAAAACAGGCAACTACAAAGAAGGGTAAAGGAAAGTCCAAAGGTCAGAAGGTAGAAACTGTTCTTAAAGAAACAACGACACCAATTGAAGAGAAAGTATTACCTGAAATCAAAAGTGAAATACCGGTAGAAACGATAAAGGAGGAAATAAAACAAGAAAAAAGTAAAGAGGAAGACAATATGGTCGAAGATGGGAAATTAGTGGTTCTCCTAAAACAACCATCTGAAACTCCGATTGAAGTGAAAAAATCACTTAAATCCAAAATGAAAAAGGAAGAACCAATAAAAACCAAGAAAACAGAATTGGAAGAAGAAAAGGGTTATATCCTTGAAGAAACCACAGCAATGCCTGAAAAAGAAAAACCATTAGAAGAACCTGAAGATGAATCTGTCAAAGAAAAAGTAACAGATAATGAGGCAAAAGTAACAGAAGAGAAAGTGGGGAGTGAAGAGCAAACAAAAGCGGAAGATAAATCTAAACTTTCAAAAAAGGAGAAGAAGAAACAAAAGAAGAAGGAAAGATCAGTCAGTAGAGCAACCAGTGAGGAAAAGACCAGGGATGAAAAACCAAACATAACCTCACAAGAGAATGTAGAAACAGTTGACGCAATATTGAAAGAAGAAAAAACAATCGAGTTACCTGTAGAGACAACGAAGAGTGAAGAAATTAATAAAGAACGTCAGATCAGAGAAAAGACACCTTTGATCATTTCTGAGAACATTACTGACGAAATAAAGCTAGCACCTGAAACGATATCAAAAATCGTGCCGAAAGTGAACGGGAAAGAAAAAATAGAGCTTCCAAAACCAATAGAAGAAGAAATAATGGTGGTAGATGCACTTCTACTAGTTGCGAAAGAAATGAAAAAGGATGTAGAAGAGGAGGAATCGACGTCTCCTTCCAAAGATAAGTCGAAACATAAAAGCAAACAAACGAAGAAATCTAAACAGGACGAACAAGAAGTAGTAGCACAGTCTGTAGATACAGAATCTCAATCTTCAAAAGATGAACAGAATGTTGAAACATTTAATTACATAGTTACTACAACTCAAGAAATAAAAGAAAGAATAGATGAAAAGAAGGACGTAAAAATATCTGAGCCAATTGAAGAACCAAGTATAACGAAATTGGAAATTGAAAAAGAAGTAAAGCAAGAACCAGAAGATATAAAAAATATAAACGAACAGAAAGTTGAAGAAAACGTAGTAAAATTTGAAGAATCAGGAAAATCTTCTGCAGGTGATACTTCGCCGAAAACTGAAGAGAAACTAATATCTCAACCTATAGAGAAGATAGATATAAAGGAAGAGAAATGTAATACAGAGATGTCTGAAGAAAAATTGAATAACAATGATGAGAAGAATGTACTTGACACGAAATCACAAATTACTGAAGTAGAAACTTCTACTATTAAACAAGAGAAAATCATACCACTCGAAATAAAATCCGAAGAAATCAAGTCTGTTGAAATAATAGCGAACGATAAGAAAAAACCCGAAAGGTTTGAAGAAGAAATGAAGAAGATAGAAGAAATCGAGGTTCAACCAGAAATTGAAAAAGAACTCGAGAGTATAATTAAAGAAACCGACAGCGTTCCTGAAGAGACGATTCCAATGAAGAAATCAACAAACAAAGTTGAATCACCCAAAGCGCTTGATTCCATCCAGTTCCAATTGGAAACGGAGGAAGAATTCGAAAAATGCATATCGAGCGAACCGGAAATCGAGAACGTAGACATAGTGATCGAGCCTGCGAAACCGAAAGTGCAATTTTACATAGCTGACGAAATTCTAGTTTTGAGTCCCGAGAAAAAGAAACCGGTTCAAACGCCGCTCATTCTAAAAACGTTATCAGAGCTGAGTAGGTCGAAATTCCTCTCCCTAGACAGCGGCTTCTGGCCGGACAAACATCCCTATCACGAAGCTGAACGCTACCTATTCGAGAACCTCGCTAATTACGCTAGGGACAATAGTTCTGATGAAATAAATCGCGATTCGAACGATCCGGATGATTTCGACGGGGATCGTGATGGTAGGAATCTGCACGACCGGGGAGGAAACGGTGGTCCGTTCAATTCTTATTTCATGGCCGGGCCTCAGACCGAACGTTTGATCGCTGATCTTCCCGGTGGTATAGGTAGCTGGACCGATTATAGTACTTATTTGTCGAGCGAGGACGAACAGAGAACGGATCAGTCCGTAGAGACACCAGTCTCGAACCTAACATATCGTTCTGAATCTGTCCATCTCGAGGATGATCGGTCGATCTGCAAATTGGGAGACGAGTTATCAGAAATATCTGAGGAGACAAGGTTGCAATCCGATGAACAAACTTCGAAATTGGATCACGTGTATCCGGTTCAACGGCTAGAGTCCATCTGTCCCGAGTTCTCCTTGAAACCAAGCACCCTCGATCATAATCCCGATCCCAAGGAACATTTAGGTAGAGAAAGAGGATCGATGCAGCGGCGCACTCGAATTGTGGAGACGGAGAGAGAGACGGGGGTAGCTGAAGATGAGGCTGAAAAAAGGATACGAGGGATCAAGGTGCGATCACGACACAAGCTGCGCTCGATCTTTTTTTACTCAATCGAGCTTGGAACGAGTTTCAGTCCTTGTTGTTGTTTTAATCATTGCTGTATCGTGCGGTACTCGCGTGCGTACGCGTGTGTGGATGCGTGTGCGTGTGCTTGGCACAGTGTTTTCTATCTTGCGCTCTCGTTTTTTTGTTTTCTTTTTGTTTGTTCATCTTACTATTCCTCCCTTACATTAAATTTATTGTCTATATGTTTGATCATGTTTGTCAAACTTCCATCAACCTCTGTACTTCAACCGTGTCTCTTTCTACTCGACTCTTACGTTTTCACTCGTTGCTAGTCGCTGTCGAATCGCTATATTAGTGCTGCTACATTGCAATCGCTTTTCGGTGTCGCTATGTCGACTCTTTCCTCCACTTTGATTTGCATGCTAGAGTTTATTCTGATGCACGTGCGTAACTTGATTTTTGGCTTGCGTCGCGATAAATTGGTCTACAATTCAGTTTTTTGTATCGAACAATTTTTTCTTCTTGAACGAACCAGTTTTAAATAATTATTTAACATATATTTTTTGTACCACTTTTCAGATGTCTCTCCTATATTTGACATAAGAGGCAAAGTTTTTAATATCATCTTAACGTCGAAGCTCACTCGATGCTAAAATAGATGTCTTTTTGAACATTTTATATATGTATACAACAGTTTGATCTAAATTTTACTTTTTTACCTGCATGAATGATAGTGTTCTTGAATATCCTAGTTCTTTTAAATACAGTTTTATTACAATTGTTAGAATGTTTTTTAATAATATCATTCGTTGGAAATTTGCCCAGTTTTCTTTAATCTATTAATTATTAACAGACTGAGAAATTGATTAAGAAGTCTGACGTGCACGGCATCCTTTAATCGTCGCCATTGCTTAAATCGTTCCCGGCGTTCATTAATACGTGCCTATGTTACAGGACATCATAGAAGAGCGTCTAATGGTTTTACAACTGAGCCTATCGAACTTAAAAGGAACTTATTTACCGCGAGATAGCATAGATTCCATGCTGTCCGCACTCATGGTAAGACTACGACTCAACAAAAGATAGAAAATCTTTTTTCCTTTCAATGTATTTTGGTTATTCTAGTAGTTTTTTTTAAATCTCATGGAAACACCTTCGAATGATTACGTATCGCAAAAAGTTCATGCGGTTTTTAATTGATGTATTTAATATAAAGATATTGGCAAACAGATTTTTTGAAAAGAAAACAGAAATTTTATAAAAAGGGAAAACTTATAAATCGTTTGAAAAGGTACGTGAAAATAAAAAGCTTCAATGAATAAAATGTAAAAAAGATACGGTTTTAAGGAGAATCCTCATGAACTTTTTCCGATACTTAATATTGATCAGGTAAGTAGAAACGCAAAAATTTGTTTCCAGAATATGTTAACGCAGCTACGAAATTATGATCAAGAGGCCCGACAGTTGGAGGAGGAACTACAAAAAATTCCAGGCGATTGCGAGGCTCAGAAATTATTGTCGAACTTGGCGGAAATTCAGGCTCGCATCGCGACGCTTCTGGCGCAGGCAGAACAAGGACGAGCCACCCTCGAGGCTGCGCGAGGTCAACAGGAGCAACGTGGTCACGATATCCACGCGTACAAACAGTTCTTGGACGAAACTGATGCATGGCTGAAGAACATCGTGGCGGGCATAAAAGAGCAACAACCGATCGCCACGAGTCAGGTGCGTTTGCGTTACGAAAAAAATTCTATTTTCCTGAAGGCAATTTGTGGGAGATTGATTCTCTCATAGTTTAGCATTCCAAAAAAATTAAATTAACTAAATAGTTTGTTCCGTTTTAAAAGATGACCGAATATTTTCGTAGTCGACTGTATTCATTTTTGAAATTACTCAATGCTCAATTTTCAAAATGTTTCAAGCTTTTCATTAAGGAGGTTCATCTGGTACGGATTCGGACAGTGAAGTTTAGCTACCTTCGCGTTTGTGTGCGTTCGCTAGCGGGACACATTGAAATTTCAATATGTATGTATATATTAAAATTTCAATGTATCCCGCTAGCGAACGCACACAAATGCGAAGGTGGCTAAACTTCACTGTCCCCGATTGTACATAGGAAGTCAAATGCAAGTTATAGAAAAGGGGAGCTCGCTTGACTAGCTTATATATTAATAACGGAGGTTATCTACTGCTGAAAAATGGACATTTCGTTTGTTGTGTTTATATATTTCTCGATTCATAGTCACCCAATCTACCTAAATTTGCAATTAAAATATTCGTTAAATGTTTCTNCGTGTTATTTTGAAAACAGTCGCTCGCAGGCAAAAAATGTCAAGGACGATTGTTGTAGAGAATTTATCGATCTACAATTTCGATCTGATGTATATACGTCGTCCGACCAATAGGAACTTAGATATTTGCGAAAAACGATTTGAATTGAAATCTTTATTACTTTCTTCTTAAGGAGGTTCATCTGGTACATAGGAAGTCAAATGCAAGTTATAGAAAAGGGGAGCTCGCTTGACTAGCTTATATATTAATAACGGAGGTTATCTACTGCTGAAAAATGGACATTTCGTTTGTTGTGTTTATATATTTCTCGATTCATAGTCACCCAATCTACCTAAATTTGCAATTAAAATATTCGTTAAATGTTTCTCTTTAATATGACATAAGTTTCATTCAAAACTGTCTGTCAATACCTAATAAATTAGCGATAGAAGTCTAGGAAATCACTCTTTTCCATATAACTACATGTAAAATTGTAAAAAATATTTAGATTAATATCTCATCATTAAGATATCCAAATGACTTAAAAATTTTTTTGAGGTATCCTGGTATACTATTATAGACTATTAAATTTTTTTTTTGGTGATCTATCTGTTAATTCCTTAACCGGATGAACCTCCTTAAATTAGCTAAACAGTTTATCCCGTTTTAAAAAATGACCGAACATTTTCGTAGTCTGTATTCATTTTTGAGATTACTCAATACTCAATTTTCAAAATGTTTCAAGTATTTCATTAATGCAAGACTCATGGTGCTATTCGCGGATTTTCAAGCGGAGACCTCCGTCATTTTTGAACGGGGGCGCTTGCGGTTTATTTTTAAACGGGAACCACACTCGAGATCACACACGTAAATCTCTGTGTACGGACACAGGCTTTGCAGGACGAGCTTAGCAGTCACGCGCAGCGGGTTTCGGAGCTTGAATCGTTGCCAGAGATCAGCACGCTGGCAAAGGTGCTGAAGAATGCGCTGTTGGAGGTGATGTCGCGACTGCAACAAAGGCAGCAGGTACCCAACGTTTTCCAATGCTCGGTGGCTTTCGCAAACTTCGCTGGTCGCAGCGCAACATGCTCGTGAAGTGCACACGATTATAAAAAAAAAGAAACAGAGTCCATGAAAAATAGCTAAATAATTACTTGTTATATACGTATGATGGCTACAAGAATTTTTCCACGCGATTTCATATAAGATATATTGTTTTTAAGAAACTGATATCAATTTATATGTTGTATAAAAAATCGCATTCTAACTGTAAAACTGATAAATTCCAAACTATTCCGTCTTCAATTTGTTTTATGACAAAAGAGAATATTCTCCGATTAGGAAATTCAAATCTCAGAAACAAACGTTCCGTATCGACTTAATACGTAGATTTTTATTTGTTGTAGAGATTTTTTCTTGTAGCCACTGTATTTATATGTCGGTAGATGTAACATTATTTGTGATTGAACTTGGTAGTAGAGGGAAAACAATCAATTCTAATTTATTGATTTCTAGTCGAATTCTAGTCTATTTCGGTGGCGGGTAGGAAGTAAAATAAAAAAAAAAGTATTCAATCTCTTCCTAGAGTAAGAGATCTTTAAGAATAACAAGGGTGTATGTACAATATATACTGGTTATATTTTGTACCAGATGCAAGCCGAATGATAGATGTAACGGAGCATGTAACATTTCATATTTTATTTTCCTTCGCTACTTCAACTTTAGTAATTTATGTTTCTCATATCATTTTGCACGATATTTATTAATGGGTAAACTAAAACGGTATAATGGTTCGTCAGACATGTACACAATTATTGTTTCACCTTTAATTTCTTATCGTCACCGCATCACATTAATTTATTCCACCTAAGCTTCTCACGCAACGTATTATAGTCATTCATGTTCATCGCACTGTCTCGTCTACACGTCTCATTATTTCATGGTGTATGTACTTATTTATTTATTTATTTATTTATACATACATATAACGCACATTTTATGTTCCTTTAGCTTAAGGTAATGGATGTAATTGTATAGGCGCAGCATTTTTCTCGAAGGAATGTTAATATAATTACTCTGTAATTTTTTTCATGCTGTAATTAAAGTATTCTCATTATAATTCCCATCTCCCCCCTTTTTTATTTATACCCCCCGATTACCACTAAGGTATTGTATGTATATGTATACATGTACATCTCGGTGTGTAACACAATACGAAAATCTAATGCAATCTGAATGCAATGTTTTCTTATAAATAATTTTTATTTGGTCACGATATAAATTTCTCAATTTTTTTAATTTTTTATTCTGCAGTAAATTTGCGTTCGTCGATAGACGAATTTGACTTATTTCCTCAAATACATATGCATATACACCACTTAGCGTGCCAAAAATAAATTCATTAAAATAAAGTGGCGCGTAGCGTTCACTTGGAGCTAAAAATATGCTAGTGTTACGCGGAGTGTTCTTGTCTGCGGATATTCTCGTTCTCGATCCTCGGCCATCATGTTTTTCTGAATAATTTCTTCCATCTCCGTTTCTCCATCGACACCATGCAGGTGCAGCTATATCGATCGAAATAGTTGACGAACACCAAATCATCATGTAACAATCGTTGTAAACGTTCACACGTAACAAAACCAAGTAGTAATTAATGTGGGTGCCTATGATTAACCAAGACGCATTACAATATTCGTAATCGTGGGTACCGGTACCGCGCCGACGCTTACAACGCTGTCCTATTACATAACAGACTTGTGAATATTTTTCCTACTCAGCGTGATACTTTAAGCTTCAGAGGGTAACTTAAGATATTTCTAATAAATGCCGTAAAACAGATTGTTCATACACATTGTTGTTTTGCCAAAGAAATGTTTAAAAATGCCGCGAAATTAAAGGAGTGATAGTGGTTTTACTCCTTAACATGTAGAAAATATAGAAAATGATTATAGTTGTCAGCAACTTAAAGATGTAGATTAATTATATGTACATGTAGTGTAATTTAATGTTTCGTTCCTACCTAGAGCTTCAATCAGCTTTGCAAATGAAAATAAAATTTCACACAAACATTAAATGCAACAACCGCAAAGTCCTGCAGTTGAAGAACCAGTGACGCCATAGTGGACTAAACGGATGAACTTTGTGTCAAAACCGTAGAACTGTTCAAGGACATTACGTCATTTTTTATGCATTATTACTTGTTGGTTATAGGGAAAATATTATAAAATAAGGGAAAAATATAACGAAAACGTTAAATATAATATAATATTTAATAATACTCAAAACGACCTGTTATTCTTGGACGAATGCCTCAACAGGAGTCAGTTTATTTCCATAAGATATTTGTAAAGTACAACGTTTTGGCTTATTAAAAATTCTATCATTGGACGTTAAAATTCAAATACATAATATAATATTCTTTTGAATATATAATGGCTCGTAAAAAGTTTTTTTTTGTGCATAGATTAAAAAGATCTTAACATTTTGGGTCGATTTCTGACGTTAGCGAAATTAAAATTGTTATTGTTGTGACTGAATTTAACATGTTAAAATTTCACAAAATTTGATGATATATGTATATTCGTGAAGAAATCATGTCAGAATTCAACATATTATATTAGATTTCGTCAATTCTTGTCATAATCTGTTCTTTTCTGACCGTCTTTTGGAACATTTATAAAAAATTATCGTATTATTACAAAATTCTCTAATTTTTTACATAATTTGTAATATATAGGCATTTTTCAACATTTTTTGCTCAATTATGACATGCATATTTCCACCAGGGTAGTATTACATTTCCTCTTTCAAATGCTCCAAGAATGATCGATAACACTTCTGATCAGACTGAATATACAAAAAAGACAAACACTCTGACATAATTTATAAAAAAAAATATGGAGATATCAAAATCTGTCTGTCTTTCTATTACAAAATCTATTGTAATATCTAAATGATCAAAAACTTTTATATCTAAATGCATTTTTCAAACTGATACCACAAACGTTTTACTGTGCATAAGAAATTGCAATAATTATCAAGCTATTTGGCTTCCTTCAAAAGTTCTACGATTTTTACATGAACTCGATCGGTTTAGCGGCAGAACTTTAGCTCACTATACAATGTAGGCACCTTGAATGGCATTTTACACTTTTCAGGAGCTCCGCGACGAAGAGGCGCGAGCCGACGAAACGTCAGACCGCGACGACGCTACCCTCGATCAGGCACCATCGATACACTCATCCCTCGAGAGTAGCATGCCGTCCCTAGCCGACGTGTCACTACAAACCGGACAAAGTTTACTAGCGGAAGACGTCGAGAAACCTCAACGTCTCACCAAGCAAACATCGACGAATCAAATTCCAATCTCGACAGTCGTCGAAACGCAAACCGTCGACACGGCACAACCCACAGTCGAGACTCAAGAGACGATAAAGATCTTGAAAACTACAGAGGGCGATCACGACGTGATCGAAATAGCCACGAAGAACTTGGCCACAGCCTCATCTTCCCAGGAAATTGTCCAAGAACGTCCTGACACGATAGCGGAGGACATCGTCGTCGATATGAGATATCAGGATCCCACGAACACCGACAACACCACCAGCGAGTTGAACATCGTCCACGCGGCGCCACAATCGTTTGAAACGGTTCTAGTAGAACCGGACGACGTGACGACAGAAGTGGTGGTAGACGAAGACGGCTCGAAGAGGATAATAGTGAGGAAATTAAGGCGGACTATGGTTACCAGCAGGCAGACCTCGCAGCAACACGTGTCTTCCACTTCGACGGCGATCGGAGACGCTCCCTCCGTTGTTCAAGCGTTCTCCGAAGCTACCATGAGAGACCAGCAAGTTACCCTAACAACGACGAAGCCAAACGGTACTATAGAAACCACGACGAGGCAAATTTACGGAGGAAGAGTCGCCACCGGGACGCCTTATAAAGACGTCAATGTGGAGGAGTTTGAATCGGCCCCGCAGTACACGCACATGGTGACTCAAGGACACATCAGGGACATTAGTCCACAGCCGTTTGAAGAAGGAGTTTTAACGGAAGGCGGCGAATACCAAGCGAAAACGTCGAGCGTTCACGCGGTGGTGCAACAAGTGACTAGAAGGGTTGTTAGGAAGACTAGGAGGATTATTAGGAAGGTGACGATCGTCGATGGGAAGGAAACTGCCACGGAAGAAATAATAGAGGAGCCCGAGGAGGTCGAGATCGACGAGAAGAATATACCGCATATAAGTATTAACGTGGTTAAGCAAGAGGAGCAAAGACGCGTCGGCCCTGATGGAAGAGTAATCGAAGAGAAAACACCTGAACGTGTTGTTCTCGAGGATGTAACAGACAAAGATTCAAGGTTAGAGAAAACTGAGGATGTTTCAGTACAGGGACCATTCTTCGGCGCGTTTGCTAAGGATATGCATCCGACGATGGAATTTCTCAAGTCGGAAAAGAAGGGACCATCGCCTAATAGTAAAGAGCAAACTGAAAGAAAATTGTCGGAGGTAGTTACTCTTGCAGAGTCTAAGAGTCCACTGAGAGAAGAAACTATGGAAGAAACTGAAGAACAGCTTGTAAAGACTGAAGTTTGCGAGAGTGTGCAACCGGAAACTGTCGAAGCAAGAGAAGAATTGATAGTTAAGGAGGTAAATGGAGAGAAATC
>SMSR01013672.1:0-13610 GCA_019453355.1 Ceratina japonica | reverse complement strand
TACTGTATTCGACGAATAGACACTATCTTGGTACAGTATAAAATTCGCATTTAGATAAGTGAATGAAGTTTCGATAAATGCAGATTTTATTACAATGGGATGTTTTGTATAGTAGTTTAATGGCACACGTATCGGAGGATTTTGCGCGCATGTATGAAATTTTGCACAGAATTCCTTCCTCCCTTGTGTAGGATGACGAATAGTATTAGTCAGTTTATGGTAGGGTCGCGGCTCCGTCTTGGACGTCATGCGGTTCCTTTGTGCTTTTTAGGTAAGAGCTTGAAGGTCAAAATGACCGTAAGGGGAGGAAATGCGAGTGAGAAGCAAGAGTTGTTGTTCTCAAGAAGAACGGTTGGGTCGCAGAAAATTTAAAACTTTATAGATTTTTTGTGTGCGTAGTCCAGCTGTACTTTTTTTTGTTTTGTAGTTAGATATTAAAATATATATTAAACTTCTGAATTACCCGGATCGACGTGTTTTCCACATAAATCACCTTCTTAAAAAATCCCATATGACCTTTTTTTTCCATTCTATATTCATTTTAATCTAACGCGACTTTACTGTATTTGTGTATCTTTTCAACTTTTTATGTTATGACTTACCTTCGATCGCAGGGAACGGGCTACTAGGATTACAGTTGCTGCTCGGCACCATACTGATAGAGTATGGTTTTTCTTGTTGTTGTGCAAATTGTTCATCAGGTTCCATTTTCACCATGCCAGGGGCCTCCGTTAACGTCGCCTCGCAAGAGCTGAGGGCCTTCTCTAAATGCTGCAACGCCTCGCCATGATCCATGTTCACGTAATTCTGAGTCTCGGTAGTGGAACGTTGAGAAGGTGTACTGCTGTGCGACGAGGCGCTCGCCTGCGTGTTGGACGTACCGATCTGCGTGGATTCCAAGAAGTTCGAATTCGAAGCCCCGTCCTCAGATCCTGCATCTTCCATCTTAAAATCTGATCCGTCTTGTTGTGCAGTTGTCGGCGTAGCAGAAGCATTTGACTCTGATTGCGAATTAGCTTCTCTCGAATTATTCTCGTTTCCTTGGGTAGACAATCCACGAACCTAACAATGCCCAATGTTATGAGCAAAACTCAGCTGAAATACTTTACTACGCCCAATGTTTATCTACCTGTAAAACCTCGGCAGCCTGCATTAGTTTAGCCAGTTGTTGTTGCTCCACGTAAACCTCACCACGATACATGAACTCCACCAAAGCTTGGAGTTCCCACATCCTCATATCCCGCAAAAATATAATAGGATGGGTGCACGGTATGTCCAGTAACAATCGTTCCAAGTAATCGCTGCAGGCGGAGAGTACCACTTTGTGACACTTAATAGAACCGCCATCGCAGGCCAGGGTGACGTCGACAAATTGTTCAGAGCTCAACAGTTTCGGAAATGCACTGTGCATGTTCGACTGATGAGAATTCCACGAGACGCAGAACTGCTGCCGATCACCACCCGGGTAATTACCCGGGGAATGCAGGTTGCTTCCACTCTCCATTGTCGTACAGCTTTCAAACGATTCTCCTGTTAATAGAAAACAAACACAATCCAATGTTACATGTTCCTTGACGATAATACTGGTATTAATTTAATATCTGATAGGAACGTTCAAAATTAGCAATGAGAATTAAAATATCTCGTTATTTCTACTGAATTCTATTTTAATTGTCCTCGACCGAGTAACCCTACCCATTATGCACGTGTTTAATCACCAGTTCCAAGTATTTCAATGAAAATTATGAATAGAAGAAGCTATTTTCAGGCTCGAAGTAAGATAAACAAAGACTCTGCATAGGTGTACACTGATATATGTAGAACCACCAGGAATGTATCAGAACTATTATGAATATTTCTCTCACTTTGATCCAATAACAACATTATGATTATTGCTGAAGGAGTAAATAAAGAGACAAAGAGATCGGAGGGAGGGAGAGAGCGAGATGGACAACAATTACCGTGTGGATTGAACAGTAGACGAATTTGTTTAAAAGTATGAACAATATGGCTGTATAGGCAACGAAAATTTATTATCAGTCACATAGGCGAGCACGTTCGTCTTCTATCACTGTAGGTATATAAATACGCGACGTGAACGAGAAGTATGAAATATGCAATGTGCGTAAGCGAACCTGCGGTCGAATGCGAGAATCGGGAAGGTTTAATTATACTACTTAACTTATCGTTAGTTAGCCCGATGTCGGCACAACGGACGCAAGGAACGGGGCGATCGCGAAAGAAACCTTTAAAGAAAATCCATGGCCAGAGCCCGAGAACGAGCGTGTAACAAAACAAATGTGCCGTCGGCGGCGATTAAACGAATTCCTTGGTAAAATAAAATTTAAATACAGAGTTTAGTTACGCGGCGTTTATCGTAATCACGTGCTCAAAGCGTACTAGCCGACAGGTTAACCAAAAAAATATCGAATGCACACGGAAAAGCGGACGATTTTTTTGTCAATATAAAAATGGTGAAATCTTTGTGGGAGACGCTGTCGGCGTGAGTGCCATCACCCCCCAGGAACGCCTTGAACGCAAGTTTGCTCGTTCTTTTTAGTTTACGACGCGATGCCCGACCGAATGCACGGTTAAGGATCGGAAAATACGATGCAAATTTCGTTGCAAACGTTTTTACTTACGGATTTCTCGGCTAGGACGACTCCTCTCAGATTTTCGCGTCGCTTTCGGGAAGAATCCCTTAAGAAAACATTCATCCGCCGAGATTTGCACTAGCTAGGGGAGCTGGAACGGAAGGGTGGGGGTAGCAAGGCTGGGGGTAGCTTAGTGGAACACTAGCGCACCTCTCCGGAGTCCGGATCCGTCGCTTGCCTTTCCTGAAAACTCTTACAAACGTTAAACTCCCCGACTTCTCCAGCCGCCATTCGCATTTCTCCCGTTTCTCCGCATTCCGCATGCATACATATCTGAAATCATCGACACTAATACACGTGCACATTCGATCCAATCAGAACCGACGATACTAACTACCGCCATGTCCTATTGGACACTTATTTGAACAATTGCAACATGCATTATATTATCACGTTCAACGTTCACTCCACGAAAATCGTTAATTTGAATTATTGTTAAAACGTCACTCCTATACGTACGATTTATCCAAATTGTTAAATGACCATCGATGTATTTTTCACGATTCGCGAAACAGGAGATTTTTAACAAAGACCTGACAAGTATTCGGCCTGTTTTTCTTCTAACCGTGTTGTTGGCTTCTAAATGTTGTATTTCATGTGCCACTTGCTGCTGTGTTCAGCCGAGAGAAGCTTGATCTTTGTTCACAAACGCAGCTAGCATCCGAATGTATTCACGCGTGGCTTCCAGTACGAACGACCTTCGGTAAAGCCGGAACGCGCGGGAAATATGTCTAAAATAACCGGATACGACACGCACGATGACGGGCCAGGATTCGTCGGTATTAGGTTCTGTCAAGAGTGCAACAACATGTTGTATCCCAAAGAGGATAAGGAAAACAAAGTGTTGATGTACGCTGTGAGTGTCGAATACAAAACGTGACTCATTAGTCTACTATACAATTATCTTACTCAGACATTGTTTTCAGTGCAGGAACTGTGATTTCAAACAATTGGCCGACAGCAATTGCATTTACGTGAACAAAATTATGCACGAAATAGAGTAAGTAAAATCAACAAGCTTTTCATCACATGATTTCTGTCAAACTAAACATGAATTTTGTTTCAGCGAATTGACACATATTGTCGCAGATGTTATATCTGACCCCACTTTACCAAGAACAGAGGAACATCCATGCCCTAAATGCAATCACAGAGAAGCAGTATTCTTCCAAGCTCAAACTCGAAGAGCTGAGGAGGAAATGAGGCTGTATTATGTCTGTACTAACCAACACTGTTGCCACAGATGGACTGAATGAATGTGTTTTGTGTTGTGTGTTGTTTATGTGAAGGACTGAACCTCGTACTATTAAGGAAAGTAAATATTATATCATTTTATTATATGCAAGTTGCTGTATTTATATATATAAATAATTATAAAAGTCATTGTTCTTCTGACTTATAAGGTCAATGTACATATTTCTACTCATGTCCCTATTTCTGCTCACTCTACAGTATTTATATTATTAAAAATTTACAATTTATTTAACAAATGAACAATAGTCATTCTCTAATGGATCGGATGCAGCATTGGATTTGTTGTGATTATCATGATGGCGAAAATAGGCTACCTGAACGTTGAGGAAATGGGAGTGGCAAGAGGTTGCCATTTATTCGATGAAAGGAACTACAAATATTATAATTATTACTCAGGTATAATCTGCACGCATTGTCTGCAGCGGCTCTGATAATAAGAAGTCATATCTTTTGCTCAGATACTGATGAAGAATTTACATCAACTTACATAGATCGAAGTCTATGTCGTCTGCAAAACGCAAACTAACTTGCTGTATTATTAGTTAACAGAACTTGTAAAAGAAGCAATGAAATAAATTTTTCTTGTTATACTCTGAAGTAACTGCCTACTCAATTATTAATGTCGTCATTGTGTGCCGGCAAGTGTTTATTCAAATTACACGTTTCTCGTCGTTGATACATCTCTTATATCTCATAATTCATAACAATTTTGACGGTTCGAAGTTGAAGAACATTTATATGGTCCCGGGGTTTTCAGTGACTCACACATAGGAACGAGGATTAAATTACTCTCGCGCAAGCGTTTATGAGTGTTACATCTACACCGTTTTCTACAATTTAGTCCAGTGTCAAAATTGTTTTCAATATAGAGAGATTATTCCTCAGCTTTTCCTGTCTCTTGGATTTTAGAAAACGAGATAGTTTTATCATTTTATCGCAATCATGCGTCTTTGGTTTGGTTGGATCGAAGGAACGTTCGTATAAGAGAGATCTGATTAATTAATGGGCGCAGCGCACACGAATAAAATTGTGGACAAAATGGATAAGTAAATATTGTTTTTCATATACAAACGATTTAGCTACATTGTATCTTAGATGTAAATTTCTTCGATAAATTTGATTGAGGTTATACAAAGGCATTGTGGTAATACGTATCGTGAATGATGTTTTAGCTCACAAGGTTCAGAAAACAAGAATAAGAGTGAAGGGCAACTGCGTCTAACTAGTAGCACAAGGCCGTTGTCCATCGAAGGACCATCAAGTATGGGTACAAATGAGCAGCGAACACCTCAGCCAGTATCGAATCAACCTAGACAACCAACAAATTTGCAAGGCTTGCTCCGATATGCAATGGAAGCATCCAATTCT
The DNA here is from genome assembly GCA_019453355.1 of Ceratina japonica. Classification (NCBI taxonomy): domain Eukaryota; kingdom Metazoa; phylum Arthropoda; class Insecta; order Hymenoptera; family Apidae; genus Ceratina; species Ceratina japonica. The sequence continues at coordinate 8,334 of SMSR01013672.1, read as the reverse complement.
CAAAACCCAAATAATGAGAGTCAATTTCAACCCATAGACGAAGAAGTAAGAATCATATTCTAAATCACCTCATTCTGTAATTCTCCAAGAAGAACATTGCATTAATACTCAATTATTATGTTTACAGAGAAAAGAATTTCTGAAGCAAACACTTTCTTCCTTGTCGATCAATATAATAGAAGAATTACAAAAAGCTCTTAAAGTTTTATCAAACGTCGTTGATTTACGTCCAGACGATGACACATCTGAACATGAGGCTGCATTAGAAACAATCGCAGACTATGTAGATAGTATAGACATCGCCAATGATTTCTATAAAATAGGTGGATTTTCGATATTTGGCCCTTGCTTGAACTCTCCTCACAGTGGCATTAGGTGGAGAGCAGCGGAAGTGATTGCTGAACTAGCGCAAAACAATCCATTCTGCCAAGACAGAATTCTGGAAACAGGATTATTCCCGACGTTACTGAACATGATAGACACAGATCCAGCAGAGACTGTCAGGATCAAAGCGCTTTATGCTGTTTCTTGTAAGTAAAATCTGATGTAGTTTCGTGTTTGAGAATGTACGATAAACATATTTGTCTACAGGCATAGTCAGGGAGCATCCAATGTCTTTGAAGTACATGGATATAAACGATGGATATTCGGTTCTTTTAAGAGCCATGCAAAGCCCTTTAAAGAAACTGCAGATTAAATCTGCGTTTCTCTTATCTTCGCTTTGTAGTAAGGAAGGCGTAAACGATTTAAAATCGACGCTCGTCAATATGGGCTTGATAGAGCAAGCAACGGGTCTGCTAGTGATGGACGATCTCCTTCCAGAGATCAGGTATTCTTTCATCCTCAGCCTCGTTATTTAATTCGATATAATTCACAACTACTAATTGAAATAAATATTGTAGGGATCAGCTGCTGAGCATTCTTGACGCTTTGACCAACGACGACATACCTCTTGCTCTGCAGGAGTGTCGACGACCGGAACTTAATTTTCAATTTACGTTAGAACGCTACGTAAAAGAATTGAAGCAAGAAGATAATCCCGATCAAATAGTTGCGTGTAATAGAATCTTAAAAAAGGTTTTCTCTGAGCAAGATGCTAATCAGGAGAGGTAATTGTATATTTTTATTTCGTATACAAAATTTGTGTACCATATGTCAATGTGTTTGTCAATGAAACTTATTTTGAAATTATAAATAAAAAATTGGTAAAGGACTTTGTTTTTGTTTTAAATAAACGAATATTGTTTTTTTTCGAAAGGAAACTAAAATTTGGGGGTATAGATAGACGTAAAAGCTTATCAGTATTTATTATCACAAACTATCAGTTAGATTATACACAATAATGTCACAAAAAATAATTGTGTTTCTTTTTATAATTAATTCCTGACACATTTCGTAATATTTTGAAAAATGGTTTAGGAAAGTTAATTGCGAGACTGAAACGTTATGACTATAAAAATTTGCTGTATCAAATTCGTAAGATCTTCGAAAACACTTAATATTTCGTAGATACCTTTTAAACCGTTAATGATTAGAAAAATTTGTATAATGAAGAAATGAAGTACCTTAATATACGTTGTTGCCAATAAATGTATCAAAACGTTGATTAAGTGCACCTGTTGACATTATACAATTACGTACTTAAAATTATATAAAAATTATTGTATTGTTTTAATATGCTACCTATATACATTGGTGATTCTACTATTATCAGTATGTCTGAATATTTTATTGTTTGCCAACTCTTCATCTACGTTACTGCTAAGTTACAGTGCTCGTGCATTTAGAAATTCCTTTCATGAAATACATATATATGTTTCGTGCCTGTCGATGTTCTCACACGCACAAAGCATGTACATAAATGTATTTAATAGAACGAAACTACAGTTCAGAGCACAGATCATTCGATCATTTTAAATGTTCCGTAAGAATCACATATTTCGGAATGTAAAAAAATAGGCAAAATTCGTTCGGCGATAAAATCGTTTAACGTGTGCATTCCTTAAAGAGCCACTTATTTTTCACGTATGCTAGTTGAACTGTAGTTTCCATAGGCTAGATCAAAACTTGGTCGTTCAATCGATTTCATCTTCTTTTTTTTTTATTAAAATATTGCTCTTCATGTCGCGGAGATTATACACGTACATATATATTTATATTTATAAACAAGTATCGTAATTTATATAACGATACGAAAAAAAAACGAATTCTTAAACAATAACAAAAGTATACCACTGCTACTAAAATCACATGAACGCTCCTCTTAGCCAGGCTAAAGATCTCTCTCGTCTATCTTTTCACGGTGTATACGGTTTTGCTCGGACTAATCAAAAAATACATACGTGTCGCGAACGTTTCAGTAGAAACTGAGTAAAAACGATACCCGTCCGTCTCTCGTCGTATTATGCATAGAAACAGTTTAAGTCTTTTGAGTTTCGAGTAACCGCGGGGCAAACGAAATGGGTCGTAAATTTTCAGTTCGGTACTTTTCTGCGGGCGAAGCGTTATCGAACTGTACGTGTAAATTCGTTACTACATTAATATTACTGCGAGTGTAAACGATTCGAAAATCTGAATAGAAGTCTCGTTATCATCACGCCCGCTTTGCTCAAGGCCACAAGTTCCCTCTACGTTAACAGCTGAACCTCCGTAATCCCGGAAACCAACGTTTCGTAATTTCATCCTTTTTAATGGAACTGATATGTATGTATACCGATTACAGTTGACATCGATAAATTTATGGCAATCAGCAGAATGAAACGCGCGTCTCGCCACGTGCAAACTGTCTCGTAGTTGCAGACCACTTTTTGACATAATTGTAGATATACTTAATAGGAAGCTTGGTCCGATAGTTCTCTACTAACTGTCCACTGCGCCTTGCATCTCATCACATGTGAATCGTTGCCGCGGTGTATCGAGCTTCTCCTCTTCGCCAACTCCACTGGCTCGGCCGGTACTGCTCGAACATAACAGACAAACGTTAGATTTACATGAAACGTAATTATCTCCACTTGGTATGGAATACGATTCTCTTACCCTGATCAACATCTGTCCAGACGTGCTATGAGGATAGCGATAAGCATACGTAACCCACGCTACCAAGCCAAGTACTAAACCAATCGCAAGAAGGATTCCAATAATCCCAGAAACTCCCATATTCATGTTGCCTCGAGCTGAAATCACCCATTCAAATGTTAAATAATTTACAATTAAACTATTTCTATCTGCAAAAGGAATCTTACAATGCTTCAGAGAATGTATCATTGAATCCTCGAACATGGCTTTCATCTCGGTAACGGTGACCGCCTCCTCCGATTGCATGTGTACTGCAGGATTCGATCGCATGTATTCCTCGACGTGATTCTTGCACGTAGTGGTCGCCGACGGACAGTTGCCCACGTCTTTTATCATCCGAACGTCGCAACCCTTCAGCAGCCAATCTTGTCGCGATCTGAACATCCCGGTGCTGCATTGGTTCAATTCCGAGCACCACTTGCAATCGAAGTCCTTCACTTTAGTCAGACAGTCTCTGCAGTTGTCAATTCCTAAGCAAGTGGGCAGAGCGTTCAGATAAATCACTGTCCAGTTCTTAATGTCTTGTCGATTGAAGTTGACGCGGTGATACTCGTAAATCGTTTTCCTCCGGACGACTGTGGAGAAGAGAGGAGATAAAAAAATCGTTGATAAAACTTTAATCTAACTTATACTCTCAATGTTACTTACAATAGGCTATTCTGTCCATTATGTAAGCGTCGCTGAGGCCGACCTTGACGGGGTGAGCCGTGTCTTCGATCTGCTCGACCATCAACGGGATCACCGAGTACACGAAAACGATGTCGCCGTTCTGATGCAGGGTCACCTGGAAGGTGAACGCCCCGGCGTCTGGCTTGTCTTGCAACACCACCTTCTCCCACACGACCGTAAAAGCTGTCCCTGTATTTACAGTCGGAATCGAGGTTTCAGTCCTTTTCCCTCCATTATTTTCGTTACCTTCTACGTACCGTTGTCGGCGTATTTCACGAAACTCTCGTTCGACAGACGCGTGTCGAAATTCGCCATCAATGGGGCGATGTACTGAGTGGCGGCCAGCCAAACGTGAACGTACTCGCCCGTGTACAGGAAACCACCGGTGGCGATCGTGATATTACGAACTTTGTGACCGTAGAAAGGGAAATCGAATTTCAACTTCACTGTCTGCGGGTCATAAAAGATTCATATAAAGAAATGAGTACGTAAAATATCAGATCGCGATGAAAACATTTACCGCAGCACGCCGGTGACTCTGGCTGAGCAAGAGGTTCACTTTTAAATCCGGGTGATCGTCGATGTCTACCCAATATTTCTTGCCGATCGTCTCGTCGACGATGAACGTGCTGTTATAATATTGATGCGTGTCGTACTCCGTCATGGTGATATTGTGTTGAGTCAGGGTCTTATTATTCCAGTCTGAAAACTTACTAATGGATATATCTCCGATATTGCTATCTGAATCGTCTTTATCGTCGTTTTCGTCTGTAGGTTTCGCCGAGGTTTCCTTCGTCGAAGTCTTATTAGTCTCGGCAGTTTCATTGGCGTTAGAATTGTTCCTCGACAACAGGACCTGGACAATAGAAAACTAATACATATATCTACACGATTCTAATCATTTTTATATAGACTAAGAATGAACAGAATCTTACGGAGGCTTTGGTAATATTTTTCGGAGTGGATAAAACTGGCTTTTTCAAAGTTCCCTGTTTATCGACCGAAATCGTGCTGGTCTCGGCTGGTTGTTCACCGGTACCGCCGGTCGTCGAGGACGAGGAGGACGGCGACTGTGAGGAGGACACAACGACCGACGGCTCAGTCGAATACTCCGTCAAATAGGAAACTTTCATCGGTGTGTTCGTGGCATTCACGATGGTCTGCGATTGCTGTGTCTGTGGCTGCGGTTGCGACGTTCGCTCGTGCGGCTGCAGCGTGACCAGAGGCTGCGGTTGCAGTTGCTCGTGCGGTGCCTGCGTGGTCGGCGAGACCGACTTGTCGTCTGCTGCGCGACGCTGTCTCGAGAATGCTTCGTCTTCCTCTTCGGCGTAAGAGAATTCCACTGGCCCGTGCTCTTGCAGGGATCCTCCCGACGGCCCCACCGCATAATAATATCGATCTGCAAATAAATAAAAAAGTTATTAATCAGTTAGTCAGTTATTAATCAATGCTGAACTTAAATCCAATAGCTAGAAATTGATATTATTAAATATATATATATTTATATTAATTGATTATAGGAAAATTTTGTTAAGACTTGAAGTCTTGGAAGATTTAGAAAGGGATTCTCAGCGTGGACAGCGCGACGGTTCACACAGACGTGCGGAGGTCCGTAGTAATTTATAGATAGCATCGCGTCTCGTCGGTCGTTCTGGTCTCAAAGGGGGTCGACCGAACGTTTTACACGCGACCCTACATTAAGCGCTCGCATCAGTCAGTTGGCCCAGATCGGTATAAATTCCGACCAACGATGCCAATGTTTCTTCACCAAGCGATTTACACTGCTCCCTCGTCCATTTACAATTTGATCAAACGTATTCCGTTTGGACAACGGTGATACACGTTCAATTGGACGTTCAGGAGAAGATTAACCATGTCTTGTTTAAAATATAAAGAAGTACAGACATGGCAAAAAGAGATATGAATCAAGAATTCATTTCATGTATTTATAGACAAATTATTTAGGCAGTGAATATAGAGAATGTTCAGCATTTAAAAAAATATACAACATATTAAAAAATAAGTAATTTGTCTATACCTATTGCAATGTTCACATGATAAAGTAAATGTCTAGTTAGAATACATTCTTTTAACTGATACAATGAATTGATTTGCATAAAAATTTGCAATCTGCATACGAGAATAGATTAGGTGCACAAATGAGGAACTTGAGACCAGGCGATTAAGAGAAAGGAAATCAGTGGAAGAGTTTCTTTTTTTCTATTGGCATATCTGTGTGTGAGAGAAAGAGAAAGAGAGAGAACTCCAAAGTCCTCCAAAGCATATTTTTTCTATCTTTCACGAGGTCAATAAAAATATATTAGAGTTTCTATCAGTTATGTCTGTGAATAAAAGAAGTACAGCTTGTGACAATCATTCTCGACCTGATTTTGATTGTACCCGAAACTAATAATAAGCTTCATGCTTTTAATACTCGATTATAGCAAAACATTTAAAAAAGTGCTTCTAGCTCAATAACTAGATAATGAATTAATTTACGTGTCTGATATTTTATTGCTTTATTAGAGGCCTTATGTATTTCTATATGCACTTTCTTTTTATACTTTGCATTCTGTATGATTTCTGTATGCACTTGCTTGTTATATTTTGCATTCTAGATTTCTATATGCACTTACTTTTTATATTTTGCATTCTATATTTCTATATGCACTTGCTTTTTATATTTTGCATTCTATACGGAAAATATAAAAAGCAAGTGCATACAGAAATACTTGAATAGTAAAACAAATTGCGATCTCAAATGCATTTTCTTAACTGACTATCTTTAATGCAATGCAAGGTAACTGTTTCTGCATCTATTTCGTAACAGGTGAAACACAATTAAAAACATGTCGAGAATCATCGTCTCGAGCTTCTACATTTATTTGTATTTACTCGGTGCGTTTGTATGCATTTTTCTATTGGAAGGAAGCGGCGGGCTTCCACACGACAAATTGTGTCTCGGCCGGATACAGTAATAATTGACGTTCGGGTGTATCTATAGAATGTGCGCAGGTTGACGTCAACTGAAATTTTTACGTCGTGAAAGCTGGCTCGATTAAACGTTCAACTCCCAATCGTTCGCTACCAGTCGTCCCCTCTATAAAGAGACGCCAATTTATTCGAGCGTCGTTAGCGTCGCTTATTCATGTATTCATGTATTCACGTACCGCGAGGTACCATGATCGCTCTTCGAACAAAGTGCGCGTTCCCCTGCGATCTTTGTTCCAGTCTCCGCGATTGAATCGCGCGCGACGATGGTTCTCTCGCAGAGAAACTGCTAAGGTTTTATAACGTAATTGAGGGCGTTTCGGTGACCGGAGGAGAGGATGGATGAGTTTCCTAACAGATTTAGGATATTATCGAGCTTGCGATGAGTTCAGCCGAGTCCAACGGTGCTAATCTTGTAATACCAGGCTAGATTTAATTAAGAGAAGCTCGTATGGTGTCTTAAAAGCGAAGGAAGCCTCAAGAAATTTTAGAAACTATTTTACTTGTCTGAATTAAAAAGTACGGTAGATTGTTTAAAATTGTATAATGATAATGGCAACTCTGAATATCTTTGACTACCTTTCTAAGCAGCGATGTTGTTCAGTAGGATTAAAAAGTTAAGAAATTTATCATTCACTGGACAAATGAATGTTCTCAAAAATTCTGTATTAAAAAAATTAAAAAGAGAACGAAATTTGTTTTGTCATGTTGTTAAAATTATGATTATTATTTAAGAAAGAAGTGCTAGTATCTAAATCGCACTTAAATATATATATAATATAAATATATTATATCAGTGTATAAAAATTGTCGGTAGACGTAGTTAATAGCATATAACAATATAATATTAATTGAAAAAATTGTATAATGACAATAGTAACTGTGAATATCCTTGACTGGAATTGCGGAATCGATAAATCTTTTGTTGCATCGGCCGTTCGTAATTTCCATTCATGCTGCGTTTCTCGAGTCTCTCGCCACGGCCGCAATTACTTTCATTCCTGTCTCGCCTCGTCGCAATAAATAAACACCGCAGGCGCGGTACTGCGTCTGTTAATTAACCCTTCAGAAAAATTGCAGTGCTCCCGTTTGAATAAACTGCTCTAGTGCTCGACTATCAATTAGACAAGTATAGAGTAGGCTCCTTTACAACGCTAGTTCTTACAAGGCGAATTCCTACATCGCGCCAAAGAGACTGCGACTCGTGTTTTCATATAACGCGACTCTTCGTACAACGCGACAGATAATAAAACACAGGAATTACCTGATTTAAGAATTAAGTCTGCTTTAGTTGAGTATTAAATTGTTTTCTTCCTCGTTACTTCTTTTAATCTACGGCTTCTTACGTTTCATTGTTCTTTTCTTTTTTTTTTGATTCTATACGATTCAGACAGTAACTAATAATCAGGATTGCACAAAATATTTTTCAATTTAAAAAATTTAGAAAAACGTATTACATAAATTTGTGTAATTATTTTGTTTAATCCTCAATGAAATAAAAGACATTTCACATGCATATTAATAATATGTTTTTCTTTTAACTAGCTTCGTATGTATTTATTATTTCATCATTTATTTTTTAAATATTGTTTTATTTGA
>SMSR01013671.1:0-14461 GCA_019453355.1 Ceratina japonica | reverse complement strand
CCTATGTTCTCTTCGCCGTGCAAGAGACCGCCAATAATCAGGGGATAGGTGGGATCCAGGTTGGTGATCAGTTCGCACGGCACGGTTTCAATTTCAACGCGAACGTACATCCCAGGACGATAACCCTCTAATTGTACTCTGACGTCGTCGTTCAGTCCTTCGAATTCAGACTTATTGAGATTCGCTTGTTTCTCGGCTTCCAATTTCAACTCGTCGTAATACGTCTTCGTTTCACCGTTGTCGTATTCCAAGTTGAACTGTTCCTTCAACTTTTGCTTCTTCTCGAGCAGCTTCTTCTTTTCCTCTATCTCGTCGGATATAGACTCTTTCAACGCTTCGTGCTTCTCTCCGGTTTCCAAATCTTCGAAGTCACCGTACAACTCCTCCTCGCTCAAGTCGTCCATCTTCAAGAGTTCCTCCGCGTCTTCCGAGTCTTTCCACTTACCGGTCACGAAACGATCGACCACGAGTACTTTGCTCTCCTCCGCTAACCAATCCCGCTGGTTTTCAGGGAAGTAAACAGATTCCTCTTGATTCTGTAGTTCTCGCTCTTGTATCCTTTGCTTCTGCTGTTCTTGGACTACGTGGAAAATACCACCGATTTCCTCGTTTTCGTCGCCGTTCTTCTCGTCCTCGTCCTTCTCCAGCACGGGATTTTTGTCGAACACCCCGTAAACGAGCTTCATGATACTCGTTTTATTGGTCCTCTGACGATTTTCGTACGCCTCCTTGGCTCTCGCGGCCAAATTCGTCTTCCATTTTAAATCGTCCTCGATTTCTTCTTCTTCGTCGTCGTCCAGGTCCTCTTCCTCGTCTGCATCTTCGTGTTCGTTCTTCTCAGACCCGGACACAGATCCTGCTTCCAGCTTGTCCATTTCTAATCCAGTTCGTGAATCGTCGTCGCTGAACTCGTCGAAACTTTCGCTGCCGCTGTCCACCTCTTCCGCCTTACTCGATCTCGAATTCAATCGATTCAACGCTTCGGTANTCGTCGTCGCTGAACTCGTCGAAACTTTCGCTGCCGCTGTCCACCTCTTCTGCCTTACTCGATCTCGAATTCAATCGATTCAACGCTTCGGTAATCTTATTTTTTATCAAGTTGTCTGATTCCTTGCTCAGGGAGCGACGAACGTTTGAGTTCGTTTCAACGTCCGAAGAGCCTTTCGCAAAAGATACGTCACCGTTCTCGGAGTCAGAATTCCTTTTTTTCTTAACGTTTTCTAATTCGTGTTTTCTCTTTCTTTTAACACCTTTCTTACTACTAACGTCCTTACATTTTATTTCTTCGTCCGACTCGACATCGTTCTCGATGGAGTCAAAATTATTATCTCCTTCTGGTTCATCTTCTTCGTTGTCCGTTGCTTCCTCTTCATTGTCCATTTCTTCGTCTTCGTTGTCCGTTGCTTCGTCTTTGTCGTCCGCTGCTTCCTCTTCGCTGTCCTCCACATCGGAGGACTTTGTTAATTCGGAGTCGGGGAACAAAACTTTCCTTCTGACCCTCCCGTTATCGATCACGGCTTCTCCCACGTACCGATCTACGTCTTCACTGACGTCCTGCGACTTTATCGGAGCAGTGTTACTGAACAATTGTAACTCGCTATGTTGTAACTTCTGATCCAACGTCTCCCGAGTGTCCATCAGAGCGTTGACCAAACCAGTCTCCTCTTCTTTGTGCGAGTGGCTGCCACCCAGTTCGACGTAAACCGCGTCTTTGTCGTAGACTATGCCGCCTACGCCGGAGAAAGGTGCGTAAATCAGTCTTTCCTTTTCTAACAGAGCCCGTTTCTTCAATTCCTCGGGCAGTGGACACGGATCCGGCAGAAAACTGACGTCCTTGATCTTCAGATCTCCACAGCCCGGAATATGTACGGACGTTTCTTTGGTCAACGGGATTCCTCTCACGTACCTGTAAACGAGATCGATTAATTTTTGGAACGCGAGACAAAGTGTTCGTATTAAATTTGTGTATACCCGTATAAACTGATCGTCCTGTCGACTTTGGGATTTTGCCTAATCGATTCCGGGGGTGTCAAGTCTTCTACTCTGTCGGCGAGAATGTACGGATGCATGGTGCGCCAAGTCAGAGGTCGGAACTTCATGACGGATATAAATCTAGATAGATTTTTCACTTCTGTACGCAAGTATTCCCCGTGGACCAATCCAGACAAATAGAACAATTTGGCGCCGGCGTAGACTTCCGTCCAGAACCTCTGCTTCAACGTTTTCTTGGTTCGCTTCAACTGCTTGGCATTCTTTATCAAGTCCAGGTGAGTCAGAACGCCCATGATTCTAGGCATACCGTGGACCTGACAGATGTTCAAGAACTCGAATATCTCCATCTCGAAGCCGAACGACGCGTCGATCAGAAGCAGAACCAAGTCTGCCACTTTGGCGATGTCTATCATACTGTTTATGTCGTTGTTACATTCCATGAACGTGATCCTCCGTTTTTTCCCGGAAACGATGGTGACGGGACCGAGTATGTTGGTGAGCGGCTGTTTCACGTAGCTCTTGATCAGACATTGGATCAGCAAAGATTTACCTACTTTCGGGGGGCCGGCGATCGCGACCAGAATCGGCGGAGGTTCTAAGGGTGTCCTGTCTACCAGCGGTATATGCTGCTTCTTCGTTTCTATGTCTTGTTTTCGTCTGAATCGTCTCTCAGCTTTGATCGCGGAATGAAACGTGAAAGCTTTCGGGTTCTTCTGTTTGTCGGTGAGCTCCTGAACGTGGCCCTCCTTCTTGGCCTTCTTCTTCTCCGCTTTACGACCAGCATTTCGTCCTCTGTGAGTCTTATGACCAACACCGTTGTTCTCCGGTGCGTTCATTGTTTATAAACTTTACAAACCGTACTTGTATTTTATGTCCATCAAATACGTCAAACGTCGCTTCAACGCATGTTTTATTCGTGATAAGATTAAAAACACTTTACAACAATAACAGATGATAAGTAACAATGAAACTGGATCTAAGAATGAAACGTGTCGCGAACAGCACGTGCTTTCAACTAGACGAGGTTAAGTTGTCCTGGACATGTGACCACCGCAGACTCTGACATTTCTGAAAGTACCGGCACAGCCGACTCTAGTACCGGTAATAATAAATTATAATAATGATGCATTACTGATTATGAATATTTATTTCGTGAAATTTGCCAAAAAAATAACTAATCGCAGATATTGTAAGAGGATAAATATAGCAAATATTACATTTTCGCACATTTTCGTTTCCGGCTTAGGCGCACTTTTTCGCAGCCAATCAAAAATCATAACATCGGTGTCCCGCCTACCTCGATACCCTAGTTTACGTTCTATACTTTTGGTGTTTTGTGATCGAAATCAGGGCATGTGCGGCGGAGGTGCGAGTGCGGAAACTCCTTCGAAAGGTTTTAAAGGAGTTTCCTACACGTTTTCGATTTTGACAGGTATATATTTATATAGGCGAGCATTAAGTACCGCGAGGCAGTGGTACGATACATTTCGAAAAAATTACTCTCACGAATAATGCGATATATTTGTAGGCTACTTGTTGTATTAGCATATTTTATTATTAATTCCGTAAGGTTAGGAACGCATGGTGAAATTAAAGCATTGTATTTTCATGTATTACACACATTTTTGTCGAATGCAAATATATGGAATTTATCGTATAATAGTTTCATATTATTTCGATATCTTTTATTTCATTCTTATTCCTCGCGTAAAGAAGTAACCGTTTAATTCTGATGGTGTTTAAATAAAACATATGTTCAATCAATTTTCAGATGACTGAATTAATTCGTAATATTATATAAATCGTGACGGTCTTTCCAAATATATATACATATTTAAATAAAAGAACATTTTTAATAATAAAAAGTTTTATGATTTGTGTTCATTCTAATTTATAAATTTTTACTTGATTTTCGTTCGTACAGAGTATTATACTCGTAATACTTAAAAAAGGTGGTATTTTTGTTCGTTCTCACATTTTTTTTTTATTAATTTTCAGTTTTATAACATCGATTCTAGGCAACTAAATACTTTGTCATCATGCCGCCGAAAAAGTCGATGGAAGAAACCGACCGGTTGACCCGCATAGCTATTGTTAATTCTGACAAGTGTAAACCGAAACGTTGTAGACAAGAATGTAAAAGATCTTGTCCGGTCGTAAGAATGGGAAAACTCTGTATAGAAGTTAGTCCGAATAGTAAGATAGCAGCGATATCTGAAGAACTGTGTATTGGATGTGGTATTTGTGTCAAGGTATAATACGAAATCCAATGGAGAATGGAAACTGTCTCGTTGATCTTGCACGAATGATTCGTTGATTTATTTCAGAAATGTCCGTTCGAGGCGATATCGATCATTAATCTTCCTAGCAATTTAGAGAAAGAGACGACTCATCGTTATTCTAAGAATTCGTTTAAACTACATAGACTGCCTATTCCGCGTCCCGGCGAAGTCTTGGGTTTGGTCGGAACCAATGGAATTGGTAAATCGACTGCCCTTAAAATTTTGGCAGGCAAACAGAAGCCCAACTTAGGCAGATTTACCGTACGCATTATACGATTACAATACTGTACATTTATGTAACATGATTTACGTCTTGTTTTATAAACTCGTCGAATCTTTTCGCCTTGTTTAGGATCCGCCGGACTGGACCGAAATTTTGAGCCACTTCAGAGGTAGCGAATTGCAAAACTATTTCACCAAGATATTGGAAGACGATTTGAAAGCTCTTATCAAACCTCAGTACGTAGATCAAATCCCCAAAGCTGTGAAAGGCACGGTACAACAACTTTTGGACAAGAAGGACGAGTGCAAAAATCAAATAGACATTTGTAAAATGTTGGGTGAGCTTGCGTCGACGTTATATTTCTACTTGATTACGTTTTCCAGTCCTGAATGACGAACAAGAAATTTCTTCAAAATTTAGATTTGATGCATATTCGCGACAGAGCCATTGACGCTCTTTCTGGTGGAGAACTTCAACGTTTCGCGTGCGCCATGGTGTGCATACAGAACGGAGATATTTTTATGTTTGACGAGCCGTCTTCGTATTTAGATGTAAAACAACGTCTAAATGCGGCTGTGACGATTCGATCGCTCATACATCCTGACAAGTACGCGACGTTCCACTGATTACATCGATGCGACCAAGGCTCGAAGTTACAGTGTTGTTACAGTCAAGTGTGTCCCACCATTCCGCGTTCCATGTACATATTTATCTCTTTTTCCGTTTCTTACACTTCTTTTTCAAGTTCAAGAGTTTCAAAACTTATAGAATTTTTACGTGCTATAACTTCGAGCCAAAGACTTTTCTGCGTAATTACGATACAATGTAAATTATAATATTACAGGTTTATAATAGTAGTGGAGCACGACTTGTCGGTTCTGGACTACTTGTCCGATTTTATCTGTTGTCTGTACGGCGTTCCTGGAGCATACGGCGTCGTTACTATGCCCTTCTCCGTTCGAGAAGGTATAAACATTTTCCTCGACGGTTTCGTCCCAACGGAGAACTTGAGATTCCGCGAGGAATCGCTCGTTTTCAAAGTGGCGGAGAGCGCGACCGAAGAGGAGGTCAAACGTATGAATCATTACGAATATCCTGCGATGGTAAAAACCATGGGTTCTTTTACGTTGAACGTTGAGAAGGGTCAGTTCACCGATTCCGAAATTCTTGTTCTGCTCGGCGAGAACGGAACAGGGAAAACGACGTTCATCAGGATGTTGGCTGGTAACTTACCGCCCGACGACGGATCGGGTGAGTAAAACGTGATATACAGGGTGTTTCACCAACAGCTTGACCATCTAAAACAGATCTACTCAGGCTGTGCCCGTACGGGGGCAATCTCTTGCACGCTTATTATTATTACTACTATTTCACATATTTATTACTACTATTCTTCTTCGCCTGCACGTTTAAAGTTAACGGGTGAAATATCCGGCATAAAGAAAAAAACGTAAATACGTGTTTTCAGAGAGTATTCCTCAGCTGCACATTAGTTACAAGCCACAAAAAATTAGCCCGAAGTCGCAGGGAGTCGTCCGGCAATTGCTGCACGAAAAGATCAAGGACGCCTATATTCATCCGCAATTCGTGACGGACGTCATGAAGCCGTTGAAGATAGACGACATCATGGATCAAGAAGTGCAGAATCTCTCCGGGGGAGAGCTGCAACGAGTAGCCTTGGCTCTGTGTCTCGGAAAACCTGCGGACGTTTACCTCATCGACGAACCGTCCGCCTACTTGGATTCCGAGCAACGTTTGGTCGCGGCTAAAGTAATAAAACGGTTCGTGACTACTTCTGTTGGCAACGAATCGTCGTTTCGACAAATTAGACGAAATAGTCAAAGCCGTTGTTTGTCGTTGTTTCAGATTTATTTTACATGCAAAGAAAACGGGATTCGTGGTAGAGCACGACTTTATTATGGCTACGTATTTAGCTGACCGTGTAATAGTGTTCTCTGGCACTCCGTCTTTGGAGACTACGGCTCACAGTCCACAATCTCTGTTGAATGGAATGAACAGATTCCTAGAACTCTTAGGTATTACGTTCAGAAGAGACCCGAACAATTTCAGACCGAGGATCAACAAGAGTCAATCTGTAAAAGTACGTTCGCGTTTATATATGTATATATATATGTTTATTTCGCGTTTCGGTCTACTTTCGCGGTTCTGTTCTTTTTGGTGACAAGTTTCAACAAGTACGCGCGTGTTCATTTAACGCATATTTGGCTCTCTCTTTTTATCACTGAATGTATATATACTGGCCTAACGAATGAACTAAAACAAAGATGATTCGTGTTAGTACTGAGTGAGACGCGATCGTGTACCCATGACTACTGATGAAGTTAATTTACGTCGCGTAAACTTTGTATTTTTGAAATATGTTTTATATACAAGTACATTTTACTTTTGTTGATTACAGGACTTGGAGCAGAAGAAAGCTGGACAGNTGAAACTGGATCTAAGAATGAAACGTGTCGCGAACAGCACGTGCTTTCAACTAGACGAGGTTAAGTTGTCCTGGACATGTGAGCACCGCAGACTCCATTGAAATAAAGATTGACATTTCTGAAAGTACCGGTAATAATAAATTATAATAATGATGCATTACTGATTATGAATCTATTTATTTCGTGAAATTTGCCAAAAAAATAACTAATCGGAGATATTGTAAGAGGATAAATATAGCAAATATTACATTTTCGCACATTTTCGTTTCCGCTTAGGCGCACTTCTTCACAGCCAATCAAAAATCATAACATCGGTGTCCCGCCTACCTCGATACCCTAGTTTACGTTCTATACTTTTGGTGTTTTGTGATCGAAATCAGGGCATGTGCGGCGGAGGTGCGAGTGCGGAAACTCCTTCGAAAGGTTTTAAAGGAGTTTCCTACACGTTTTCGATTTTGACAGGTATATATTTATATAGGCGAGCATTAAGTACCGCGAGGCAGTGGTACGATACATTTCGAAAAAATTACTCTCACGAATAATGCGATATATTTGTAGGCTACTTGTTGTATTAGCATATTTTATTATTAATTCCGTAAGGTTAGGAACGCATGGTGAAATTAAAGCATTGTATTTTCATGTATTACACACATTTTTGTCGAATGCAAATATATGGAATTTATCGTATAATAGTTTCATATTATTTCGATATCTTTTATTTCATTCTTATTCCTCGCGTAAAGAAGTAACCGTTTAATTCTGATGGTGTTTAAATAAAACATATGTTCAATCAATTTTCAGATGACTGAATTAATTCGTAATATTATATAAATCGTGACGGTCTTTCCAAATATATATACATATTTAAATAAAAGAACATTTTTAATAATAAAAAGTTTTATGATTTGTGTTCATTCTAATTTATAAATTTTTACTTGATTTTCGTTCGTACAGAGTATTATACTCGTAATACTTAAGAAAGGTGGTATTTTTGTTCGTTCTCACATTTTTTTTTTTTTATTAATTTTCAGTTTTATAACATCGATTCTAGGCAACTAAATACTTTGTCATCATGCCGCCGAAAAAGTCAATGGAAGAAACCGACCGGTTGACCCGCATAGCTATTGTTAATTCTGACAAGTGTAAACCGAAACGTTGTAGACAAGAATGTAAAAGATCTTGTCCGGTCGTAAGAATGGGAAAACTCTGTATAGAAGTTAGTCCGAATAGTAAGATAGCAGCGATATCTGAAGAACTGTGTATTGGATGTGGTATTTGTGTCAAGGTATAATACGAAATCCAATGGAGAATGGAAACTGTCTCGTTGATCTTGCACGAATGATTCGTTGATTTATTTCAGAAATGTCCGTTCGAGGCGATATCGATCATTAATCTTCCTAGCAATTTAGAGAAAGAGACGACTCATCGTTATTCTAAGAATTCGTTTAAACTACATAGACTGCCTATTCCGCGTCCCGGCGAAGTCTTGGGTTTGGTCGGAACCAATGGAATTGGTAAATCGACTGCCCTTAAAATTTTGGCAGGCAAACAGAAGCCCAACTTGGGCAGATTTACCGTACGCATTATACGATTACAATACTGTACATTTATGTAACATGATTTACGTCTTGTTTTATAAACTCGTCGAATCTTTTCGCCTTGTTTAGGATCCGCCGGACTGGACCGAAATTTTGAGCCACTTCAGAGGTAGCGAATTGCAAAACTATTTCACCAAGATATTGGAAGACGATTTGAAAGCTCTTATCAAACCTCAGTACGTAGATCAAATCCCCAAAGCTGTGAAAGGCACGGTACAACAACTTTTGGACAAGAAGGACGAGTGCAAAAATCAAATAGACATTTGTAGAATGTTGGGTGAGCTTGCGTCGACGTTATATTTCTACTTGATTACGTTTTCCAGTCCTGAATGACGAACAAGAAATTTCTTCAAAATTTAGATTTGATGCATATTCGCGACAGAGCCATTGACGCTCTTTCTGGTGGAGAACTTCAACGTTTCGCGTGCGCCATGGTGTGCATACAGAACGGAGATATTTTTATGTTTGACGAGCCGTCTTCGTATTTAGATGTAAAACAACGTCTAAATGCGGCTGTGACGATTCGATCGCTCATACATCCTGACAAGTACGCGACGTTCCACTGATTACATCGATGCGACCAAGGCTCGAAGTTACAGTGTTGTTACAGTCAAGTGTGTCCCACCATTCCGCGTTCCATGTACATATTTATCTCTTTTTCCGTTTCTTACACTTCTTTTTCAAGTTCAAGAGTTTCAAAACTTATAGAATTTTTACGTGCTATAACTTCGAGCCAAAGACTTTTCTGCGTAATTACGATACAATGTAAATTATAATATTACAGGTTTATAATAGTAGTGGAGCACGACTTGTCGGTTCTGGACTACTTGTCCGATTTTATCTGTTGTCTGTACGGCGTTCCTGGAGCATACGGCGTCGTTACTATGCCCTTCTCCGTTCGAGAAGGTATAAACATTTTCCTCGACGGTTTCGTCCCAACGGAGAACTTGAGATTCCGCGAGGAATCGCTCGTTTTCAAAGTGGCGGAGAGCGCGACCGAAGAGGAGGTCAAACGTATGAATCATTACGAATATCCTGCGATGGTAAAAACCATGGGTTCTTTTACGTTGAACGTTGAGAAGGGTCAGTTCACCGATTCCGAAATTCTTGTTCTGCTCGGCGAGAACGGAACAGGGAAAACGACGTTCATCAGGATGTTGGCTGGTAACTTACCGCCCGACGACGGATCGGGTGAGTAAAACGTGATATACAGGGTGTTTCACCAACAGCTTGACCATCTAAAACAGATCTACTCAGGCTGTGCCCGTACGGGGGCAATCTCTTGCACGCTTATTATTATTACTACTATTTCACATATTTATTACTACTATTCTTCTTCGCCTGCACGTTTAAAGTTAACGGGTGAAATATCCGGCATAAAGAAAAAAACGTAAATACGTGTTTTCAGAGAGTATTCCTCAGCTGCACATTAGTTACAAGCCACAAAAAATTAGCCCGAAGTCGCAGGGAGTCGTCCGGCAATTGCTGCACGAAAAGATCAAGGACGCCTATATTCATCCGCAATTCGTGACGGACGTCATGAAGCCGTTGAAGATAGACGACATCATGGATCAAGAAGTGCAGAATCTCTCCGGGGGAGAGCTGCAACGAGTAGCCTTGGCTCTGTGTCTCGGAAAACCTGCGGACGTTTACCTCATCGACGAACCGTCCGCCTACTTGGATTCCGAGCAACGTTTGGTCGCGGCTAAAGTAATAAAACGGTTCGTGACTACTTCTGTTGGCAACGAATCGTCGTTTCGACAAATTAGACGAAATAGTCAAAGCCGTTGTTTGTCGTTGTTTCAGATTTATTTTACATGCAAAGAAAACGGGATTCGTGGTAGAGCACGACTTTATTATGGCTACGTATTTAGCTGACCGTGTAATAGTGTTCTCTGGCACTCCGTCTTTGGAGACTACGGCTCACAGTCCACAATCTCTG
Organism: Ceratina japonica; assembly: GCA_019453355.1. NCBI lineage: Eukaryota > Metazoa > Arthropoda > Insecta > Hymenoptera > Apidae > Ceratina > Ceratina japonica. Next base: position 3,977 of record SMSR01013671.1, on the reverse strand, counting down.
TTGAATGGAATGAACAGATTCCTAGAACTCTTAGGTATTACGTTCAGAAGAGACCCGAACAATTTCAGACCGAGGATCAACAAGAGTCAATCTGTAAAAGTACGTTCGCGTTTATATATGTATATATATATGTTTATTTCGCGTTTCGGTCTACTTTCGCGGTTCTGTTCTTTTTGGTGACAAGTTTCAACAAGTACGCGCGTATTCATTTAACGCATATTTGGCTCTCTCTTTTTATCACTGAATGTATATATACTGGCCTAACGAATGAACTAAAACAAAGATGATTCGTGTTAGTACTGAGTGAGCCGCGATCGTGTACCCATGACTACTGATGAAGTTAATTTACGTCGCGTAAACTTTGTATTTTTGAAATATGTTTTATATATTGTTGATTACAGGACTTGGAGCAGAAGAAAGCTGGACAATATTTCTTCCTCGAGGAATGAGATGTAACCTCGTTTACGAGTTGGATAGCAGTTGATGATATAAAATACTGTTAAGAAGTTTTTGTAAATCTTTATACGTTTACAAATCGGAAATGGATTTCGTACGATACATTAAATGCAAGTGGCGCGTATCTTGCGTTTCCTCGGGATTACATTTGTTTGGGCACACACGAGTTTCTTTGCTTATACGGTATATTTATCTAAATAAATAACGGACATTCTGCTGAACGTATTTCGAATCGATTTAAGAATATACGCGCGATCGTATTTTTTTACGAGCTACTGCTGTCGCGAATTTATTTACACTCGTTAACGTATACTTGTCACGAATTTACAGTTTCAATTCGACGGATAAACGGCATGATGCATTTTTTTGTATAAACAATTTACGTCTGATTACGTGTAACGAATCGAGGGAGGTAAACATCTCGTATATGTACATCTGCTATGCAACACGAATTATATAATACGTCTGGAATAAAAAAGGAAGTAATATATTTGTGATTTCATTACCAAATCAATAATTTTTATACGCCTCTTACTGTTTGTCGTTCAGTTTACTTTCTATGAAGAATGAAACGCTTTTCGCTACTTATCGTGAAGCACATTTCACATGCAAAACATTATCCTCAAATCATTTTTCTTTAAACGTCGAGGCTGTTTACCGGCTGAAAGAACATAGAACGGAAAAACACGTTTGTACACTTTTGCAGTACAGATAATTTAAAAAAAATTGACAATATAGAATAATGGTAATAGTGGTAATACACATATTATCAGAAGTCATTGCATGCAAGAAAATACTAATTTCTAGTTTGCCTGGGGCTAATTTATTCGTACACGTTTTTTCTTTTACGTCGGATGGCAATTATTTTATAGTACGTAGTAACGAGGCGGAGGACATGCAAATTATTCTATTACGTAAAAAATATAGAAATTCGTCATCTTACTATTATCGTATAAAGAGAAAGTGTTTGTCCGCTTGTTGAGAAATATCTAAAAAATGGCTCTAAAGTATTTACAATAAAATTTTGGCTGCAATTGTAATTTTCTTACGGGTATCGGAGGGTGTATTAATTTATAAAATCAAAAATATTGTTATGAACGATTAAAATGTAGGTTATTCATTTCTTCTGGGCGTATGAACCCAGGAAGCACTCGCTGCAAAAATTCTTTCTGATGATTTTCATATATAGTGAGTTGTCACGAGAAAAGACATATGAGTCGCGGCGGAGAATGCTAGATTCTAAGGGAGTTCACTTGACAATTGCAGAAAGATCTACTTTCGTCCGTATAAAAAGTTTGTGAAAATTTCAAGGCTCTTCATTGCTTTATAACCGAGATATAACGTTTTAAAAATTCCGAATTTTATGCGGAATCTTATTTTTCTTCTTTCCGCCATCTTGGATCCGCCATTTCGAATTTTTAAAATTTTGTGCAGCGCTTTCTGCTGCGAATCGAATGAAATATTTCTGACAACACTTTTACACAAATCTCTTTATGTGCACACGAAAGCGTGTAAAATTTTAGCTAAATTTTCGATTAATCGAAAATTTCGATTCGATTATCGAGTAAACTCCCTTAAGCATAACTTTAAGAAACTATTAAAAAACAAGAGTATCGCGGACAGTGAAGTTTAGCCACCTTCGCGTTTGTGTGCGTTTCCTAGCGGGACCAGTGAGCGGGACACATTGAAATTTCGATATATACATACATATTGAAATTTCGATGTGTCCCGCTAGGGAACGCACACAAACGCGAAGGTGGCTAAACTTCACTGTCCGAATCTGTACATACGTAAATTACTGATTGCTGTGCAGTTGGGGATGCAGCGGCGTTCGACTACGAGGAAGTAAAATTAATTAACATGCAAAATGTAAATTTATTACAAACTTTAGATTATTTTATTGCAGTAATTTCTCACTTTCTGTTTTTTTTCCTTCGTGAAACATGCAATAAATCGCAAGTTTTAGATACAGAAAAAGAACCTTAAATACTTGAAAAATATTTTTTTCCTGTTGATAGTGCGATTTATGGATATATTTGTTTTAAATATAGAATGAAAATTATATACTCTTGCAAAAGCGTTTTTTTTTCTGTTCAGAAATAAATTATGTTCGTTTCGTTATTTTCGAAAACATGTTATTGTCGTCGAAGAATGAGATGCTCGTAGTTCCAAGTAGATGATTCGAGTTTTGTCGTGTACGTACGTACACGTAAATGCATGGAATTGTTTTCTTCCTCGTAGAGTATCTTGTATATCGTATCTATTAGAAATCTCTCGTGCCACAAAAAACAAAATTATTGAATTTCAAATATATATAAGTATCGTAGATTACAAGGAAGACCTCGCTTTATTTTAAATTTGTATGCAACTCTGAATCCCTTATCGCCCGCGCAATTTAAATACCCGCAAACTTTGTAATTAATAATTTAATAATAACGCCTTTTAACGTTGCGTAATCCGAAGCAAAACCGTTCGGAAACTAGAAAATGATAAGAAGCTTCACTGTTAAACTGGTGCAATTAAATAGAAATCGATACCCGGAAATGCGAGCNAGCGGCGTTCGACTACGAGGAAGTAAAATTAATTAATATGCAAAATGTAAATTTATTACAAACTTTAGATTATTTTATTGCAGTAATTTCTCACTTTCTGTTTTTTTTCCTTCGTGAAACATGCAATAAATCGCAAGTTTTAGATACAGAAAAAGAACCATAAATACTTGAAAAATATTTTTTTTCCTGTTGATAGTGCGATTTATGGATATATTTGTTTTAAATATAGGATGGAAATTATATACTCTTGCAAAAGCGTTTTTTTTTCTGTTCAGAAATGAATTACGTTCGTTTCGTTATTTTCGAAAACATGTTATTGTCGTCGAAGAATCAGATGCTCGTAGTTCCAAGTACATCATTCGAGTTTTGTCGTGTACGTATGTACACGTAAATGCATGGAATTGTTTTCTTCCTCGTAGAGTATCTACACCGTATCTATTAGAAATCTCTCGTGCCACAACAAAAAAATTATTGAATTTCAAATATTGTATATAAGTATCGCAGATTACGAGGAAGACCTCGCTTTATTTTAAATTTGTATGCAACTCTGAATCCCTTATATTTAGCGTACCCGTACGGGTGCCGACTATAGTTGGCATCAATTACATACAGTCGGCATCACGTACATACATATACAATATAAGTATACATATAATTATAGTCGCCGATTTGCATAACTTTTGGCGATCGTCGTAGCGAAGGGGTCAATAGAAAAAAAATTCTAATTTCAAACGCGTTTACAGGTGAACGCGTAGATTTCGTCTTAGAGGCGAGTCAAACCGTCGACACTTACTGGATATACGTGATGGGTCTCGGTGAATGCGCGAACAGCGACGAAGCCCCAGGTGTGTTACAAACGGCTATCCTGAGGTACCAAGGCGGACCTCCGAAGCCAACGTCTCCAATTCCTACTTACGACCAAGTGTTCAACCATCCGAGGGGTGTTGTAAGTTATTACCGTTTCGCGAA
>SMSR01013670.1:0-11495 GCA_019453355.1 Ceratina japonica | reverse complement strand
TTGCACAGTCGACTTAAAATGGCGCGCTCATTGGGTAGACAATGCTTGATGAGCATCGCATAAATCGTCACGGGTTTTGAGCGCGAAGGGAATATCGACGGTGGTGCATCAAACGCGGTAAGCCAGGAGGAACGAAGGTTGTCTAAGGTTCTTGACCTCCCAACAATCGTCCGTCTTCCTTTAACGCAGTGTAGAACGCGTGTTAGTACACGCGCGTGTGTCTGCGCCTGCAACGCGGAAAATTGAATTCGATGCCTGTACCGGTGGTTAGCCCAGCTTCGCCAACCCCCGTCACGAGTTAACCCTTTAACGTCATCCCCGATACGCGGACCGCTGATCATCATCCCGTATATTTATGCTGGCGGCGTTTCGCACTCGATGTGCCGTTATTAGGTTTCCCCACCTTTTATAATGCCCCGCTTCGTGTTCCAGAGTCGAACTGACTTCATGCTATTATATTTTCTTGTCGAGGTAATCCGGGATTGGGTTTAAAACTTCGAAGAACGAAGAACAAGTTTGACATTAAATATACCTTTAAAAAACTCTATAATAAGAAAATACTTTCCACTTCAGAAGCAGTTCAAGTAGATAGAAAGAACGAGTCTAATTTCGCAACATTTACAAGTGGTTCAAATATATTTGTTGGAAAAATTAAAGAGTTTTTACGCGTTACACATTGTAATTATAATAAGCTTTGTGATTGTCTTGGAATAAACTATGCTTGTATTCAGAAATTTAAGACTATAAACCCTTTTTTCGTAAATATGGCAGGAGGTATACTAAAGCATATACACGAATGTATAGAATTGTGCGATTCCATTATAATGGTAGATGTTAAGAATTTAAAAGATGTGTGTATACATATAGAATTTATAAATGGTAATCATTATGTATGTGAACCTGTAAATAATATAGAGTTCCAATAAATATATTTATATACATTTTTAAAATAGCGAATTTTTGTTTGCTTAATAACTAAAATGTACCTACTTTTATATTATTTAATGACCGGAACTATTTAAAATATTTATAGGAAACTCTAGAACTATCTAAGAGGATATCAGTCACTCTAAAAAAATTACAAAATTTTGGGAAATGGTGCGCCAAGTTCACGGGAGTAATAAATTCTTTATACTCGGCTTAAGAAACATTTATTTATCACGCTGGTAAACAAATACCTCAACAACTATTTACTATTCACTATTCCAGGCCTATGTATAATAAATGTAGTTGCTAATTACTATTTATTATTCCAGACCCATGTATAATAAATGTAGTTGCCAATTACTGTTTACTATTCCAGGCCCATGTATAATAAATGTGGTTGGTAATTAATTTTTGATGAATCCTTGTTGCAAGTTTTAGGGGAAGAATTTCTGAAGTATTTGATTTTCAAATTTTGTAGTTGGAATTGCATTTGAGAACTGGGAGGAAAAAATTGAGCGAGGAGGTAGACACGGAGCAAGCTGTCGCGCGTTTATGGAGATTAATTGAAACATATTCAAATTGTAACACAGGCGCCCATTCAGTAGCGCGAGCGTTATTCTGATTTATGCGACGGATAAATTTTACGTTACGTCGTGTTACGGGAGAGCCTCAACAGAAAATGCACCGTCAGCGTGCGCCAATTTCACGTGTAACATAATAAAAGTTGTAGGAAAGAAAGCGCATAAGTCCTGTTCCGCAATCCGCGTTTATCGCGTCCGAGAATCTTTCGAAAGAGTTACACAGTGAACTCGATTTTTAATAAAAAAAATAATTATAGTGACAATTATTAAATGGTGAATCGAATGATTTTAATTCACGTTCCATTAGAGGAGGTTCGACATTGTTGAAATTTTCTCATTATCGAATAGTCAGACAGCGAACTCGATTTTTAATAAAAAAATAATTATTAAATGGTGAATTAAATGATTTTAATTCACGATTTATTAGAAGAGATTGGGCATTGTTTAAATTTTCTGGTCTTGTAAAGTTTTGAAAAGTGACGAACATTATTCAAGTATTAATGAGACGACCAAATAATTAAGATAATGAGTCTATTAAAAAGTCTGAAATGTTTTTTTAAATAATTATTCCGCATTAACTCGGTGTGTATTTTGTAATGGGGATGGTTCGTCGCCGGGTTTGCTCATAGAGATAATGCAGACCGATGTGATTTACGTCGCAGCTGCGTTAATTTACGGGTGCTGGTTCGGAAAATTAATTGCCAACGGTGATTAATATCGGTAAATTGAGGACGAGGCCGGATCGATTTTTAGTGAAAAAATCACATTTCCTGTAGCGTCGCGCGCGCGCGCGCGAACGTAGTTCCATTCTTCATAAAAGGATAACGAGATCTGTTCGCAAACGAGCTACGAGGGTATCCATATAGCGATAACAACTGTTCCATAGAAAAAATTTCATAGAATTCCAAACTTGATCATCCCTTATTTGATCAAGTTCGAGTGGATTCGTAGAATAAAATTTAATACTGAAATCGAAGAGCAAGATCAAGATAAATTTTACAAATACAACAAACAGGGAACTGTCAATAAGTACAAAGAAATGAATAAAGGAAATTGTATTGTAAGATGAACCAAGAAATCATGAGATTAATATAATATACGACAAAGCGAAGATGGTTATAGAAATCAGTTGATTAAAGTCTCTGGCGATTAAAGTAGTTGTTTCCTAAATCGAAAGTATTGAAAATTACTTGAAATTTTGTACAAAATTAATATAGGTATCAACGAACATGTATGTAAAATCCTGGATCAATTGACCATCTCGTTTTTGTGATATTGTCAATCAAAATTCGCAATTTTTACTATACTTTGACGTTGTAGTAATGGTGACGGCACGTGAAAAATATCTTTATAGTAATAAAATGAGTATTGACAAATAGTTGAAAATCAAGACAAAATTAGTGTCAACTATAATAAAACACATGGATTTTTTTGAAATTTTTGACCATCTAGTTACGGAATAATATTAATTTAAATGTTATCGTTTTATCATTTTTCACGATGACTATGAGAAGTTCGATCGATGTAGCAACGTCGCCTTTTGCCGCTACATTCAAATTCATTGAGGAGTGATTAAATTACAGAAGGGATTGAAGGTAGTTACTGTAGTCGAAGACATTTTTCAGATTATGCAACAACCCGTGTGAAGTCACATACACATAAATAGTATTATATGGTAGTACTGCGACAGAGCGACGTTGCAACGTTTTTTTCTGTTTTAACTACTTGAATTATACGAGAGTATAATTCTTATTGAAAATACTTATTTTTTCATTGTATAATATAATATAATAACTGAAATTCATCTTTCTTAATGTATGGTTTTTTAATACATAAAAAAATCTTGTATTTTTATTTTTAAGCTTCGTTTTCACTTATATTGGGCAACAACTACCTTAAAGGGGATGACGTTACAAATTCGCGGGACTGATCGGACTCACCAGACGGAGAACCGTCTCCTGGGGAAGGCAGGAGGCGGCGGCGGTTGGGCACGATAGCTCCTGTCGACGGACTCGCTTCTGAGGGCCTGCACGACCTTCGGGACGGCCCTGAACGGCTCCTGGGAGGCTCGGGTGATCACGCCCGGAGGCAGATTGCCATTTCCGACGGTGTCGTTGAAATTACTCGCGCCGACGCTGCCGCCGCCGTGGAAGCTGTTCCACCGTCTGACAGGACCTCGATTAGCAACGTGGTGCCCGTTTCCGGGACCGCGCAATTGGCTCGTATGCTTGTGCATCCTTTCTCTCAATTCCTTTTTTCTTCACCCCTCGGTGCACCGCTCGGACAGCTCCGAGTTCGCCTCCATTTCCTTTTTCTTTTTTTTTTTTTTAATCGTACCACTGAGTTTTCTACCGAGTCCTCGACTCGCCCGTCGGCGACATCACTTCACTGTCCCTTTTGTCTTTATTTCAATTAAAAAAATGTCACTATTGTTCCAGTCCCGCGCGGCGCGCGTTTAATAGGCCTAGAGTCATAGGCTCTCGTCTGTCCGTAGGAATTCGAGTTTTCTTTACAGTCAGCCAGCACTCTTTTTATAAAAGCGTCCCGTGAACCAGGCTCTGATCGGTCGCTATTGCCAGAAAGTTTCCTCGCGTCGATTATCGACTCACCGCAACTTTCCAAGGGTTCCCTTCCCTCGGGTATTCCACTGAGCTTTTCCCCGAGTCAGTAAAAACGCTCGTTTTCAACGAATTTAATATCAGCATCTTTCTGAATATATCCCCAATTCACGCCGTCTACAACGTAATCCAATAACAATTGTTACCGCCGATTTTGCGACAGTATATGGACAACATTTCTAGCGTCCGTGTTTTATTTAGAAAAATGACTTTGCAGTTTCACGTTGAAAAATATCTACCCGATGACTTTCAACTATTACGTCCGAAGAATCTCTCTATTCAGGAAGAACCTGAATGCGCGCGATCCGTAACAAAAATGTGTTCACGGACTCCCATAAATCAATTTCGCTCCCAAATTGAAGTTACACAATTCCCGATTGAACGGCCCGCGGCGTTACAACGGAACTACAGAAACCGAACGAAATTCGACGATGAACCAGAAATCGAGACCGTCACAGATTCCAGCGCGTTAATAATATTAAATTAATTTCGTATCGAACAATTCGCGGGCCTTAATTTCTCCAGCAGTTCGGTAATTAAAACCGAGACCTCCGCTTCCGTGTAATCTAAGCGTAACAGAGAAGCATTGTGGACAGCGCGGCAGGAAGTCAGCGACGTGAATCGCGTTGTTACTCAGAAAATCCACTCCGACGCGATTTTATTACGTGACTAATCTGTATCCAGCGCTGCTCGTTAAACGGGAGAGAAGCGTCGACGTCGTCGCCGCGTCGTCGCGGTGTCGCGTCGTTCTGGCCCCTTTCTCCTCTTATCAATTTCGACCGTTTGCACGGGTGATAACGAGCCAGGGGGACGAGACGCGACGATAAAATCCCGACCCGCGACGTTATAAAGAAATCGACTGTCGCCGGGATGTACGACTTCTCGTGTATAAAGAAATCTCTGTGCCAAGCGTAATCGGGCCGTTTGTAGAGATACGCTCGTGACGACGAGCTGATCTAGGTCTCCTAACGCCGACCGAAGTATTTATATATTATAATATGTAATACTGAAAAGCAAAGGCTAAGAAACGATAATAAATCCTCCGAAGAAGAAGAAAAGCCTAGAACCTTATTGCTTCCATATCTCCACGACACAACAGACAGGATAAGAAAAATCTTGAGGAAGTTTAACATCCGAACAACATTCAAACCGGCAAGGAAACTACAAGAAAATTTCCTTTTCAGAAAATTTTTCCGAATCCCAAAGACAAAAAGCCAATACTTCTGAAGTTCAGCCAATTTCTAAAATTAGAAATTCTGAAATGTTATTATATCTTGAATTCTTATATCAAATGGCAGAATTTTTATTTTATTTATAAAAAAATATTAGTGCAACAATGACAGAATTTTGTATAATTGTTAATACATGATTTAAGAATATTTTTTTAAGTCGAAATGTTGAAATATTGTAGGATTTGTTTTGTTTAATTTAATTAGACGAAAATTCATTTAATTTTAGTGTTTATCCGTTAGATCGTTCGTGGTCTGGTCTAATTTCCGAGAGGAGCCGATTATAGGTAACAGAAAGCCCGGGTATACCGAGCGGTACGACAAAAGTTTCACGTCAAAGGAGTATAGTGTGTAAGGTCTCGTTACCCGAGGGCCGAGATCCGAAAGGCACGGAGGGAGATTACCTGAGGATACAGCCGTGGGAAAGTCTTAGTAACGGTGCAGGTTGAAGTGCCTAAGAGGTCCCCGAGGAGGAATAGGTTTAAGGCGGATGGGGACGGGGCCAGAACTTCTCTCCCGGGTATGTATAGAAATTCAGCGAGCTTGCAAAACCTCTTGAGCACGCGCCCGTCTTCCTCTCGTCGTAGGCGCGATCAAAAGCATCCGGGACACTACCAGACCCTCCGCACAGTGCAACAGAAAAATTTCCTACGCCCCCGCTTTCATTTATTGCCGCGATACGCAATTTTTTTATTTAATGAAAACTGATGATTTATGATTTTTAGTTCGTTATATGTCTCACTCGTCAGAAGAAAGTGAAGCGAGGACTGTATAAATTTCGCGAGTTTGCGAGACGCTTGGTAAGTAGGTAAAACTGATAATGAACTAAACAGGGAAGGGTAAACTGTTTCGAGACGCGAACGAAACAAATGAGCGGAGATTATGACCAACTTCCGTTCCGAACCGTAGACGCAATTGTAACAAGTTACAGAAATATGTTATGTACCGAAGTTCCCAACTAATTTGTTATACATAACGATGTTTCGTTACGTTGTATAGGTCGCAGCTTAACGCTATACATATATATATATTATAACAAACTTCGCCGAAAGTTTCGGGCGTAACCGGCAACTAGAATCTTGACAGTGATTACAATATTTCTGTGAAACTGGCTCACCAACTGGGGAACCGAGTTGGCCTCGTGCGAGGAACTTCTGCCACGGACCCCACTCCGTTAGTTTCTTTTTAACCCCCTTGGACCCCCGCTTAAACATTCCCGTCCCGGGTGAAGTGTTTGCGAACACGTCTACGTAAACGGGACGTACCTAGGCAAAAGTTCCACGGAGGTCGCATTCACCGGGGAAACTGCCGTGCACCTGCAGGAAATTTTCCAGCCGGTGGTACACCCACTGCCAAAAGTGGCTGCGATCTTCCCAAATAAAAAAATAATCTCGAAACGGAGCGTTTCATTCGTTAAATCGATCTTTAATCGGAGGAGTTATCTACCATTTTAATAAAATGAATCACGAGAGCCAGGGATACAGTGCACCTGCAGGAAGTTTTCCAGCCGGTGGTACACCCACTGCCAAAAGTGGCTGCGATCTTCCCAAATAAAAAAATAATCTCGAAACGGAGCGTTTCAGTCGTTAGATTGACCTTCGATCGAAAGAATTTATTTCAATAAAATGAATCACGAGTGGCAGGAAAAATTTTCTTTGATCGAAAGAATACCTATTATTTCAATAAAATGAATCACGAGAACCAGGGAAACCGTGCCCCTGCAGGAAATTTTTCAACCGGTGGTACATCCACTGTCAAAAATGACTACAAACCTTCCAAACGAGAAAATAATCCCGAAATGGAGAATTCCATTCGTTTCATCGATCTTTGATCAAAAGAATATCTATTATTTCAATAAAATGAATCACGAGAGCCAGGGAAACCGTGCCCCTGCAGGAAATTTTCCAACCGGTGGTACACCCACCGTCAAAAATGACTACAAACCTTTCAAACGAGAAAATAATCCCGAAATGGAGAATTCCATTCGTTTGATCGATCTTTAATCGAAAGAATATCTATTATTTCAGTACAATAAATCACGAGAGGCAGGAAAATTTTTAGAAACGTGTTGGAAAATAATCTCGCAACGTTTCATCCGTTTGATAAATCTTTAATCGATGGGACGCGAAGTTCTTTAATAAAATGATAAATCGCGGGGCTGAGCGCGGAGTGAAAAATGTTCTAATCAGGGAAGTGGTACGGTAATCCAAGTTAATGTTATTACCGCCCGTTGGCTCCGCCCACGCGGGCTAATCGCGGTAAAAGTTGGCGAGCATTGCGAAACAGCCTGGAACGACCGAGCTTTTTTTCTCCTGGAATAACTTTTCCGTCTGACAAAAGCGTCGCCGGATAGCGTTATTTTTTCCTTCCCTGGGGGGGAGGAGGAGGAGCGCGGGGCGCAGGTGTGCGCGCGGCCCGTGGAAACTCGGAAAGAGGATGGAAAAACAAAAGTTGACCGACACGTGCGGAGAAATGCGTAAACAATATCTCGCGGCGCGCCGTGCGAAGGGGTTGCACCGGCCGCGAGGGGAGGGAACGATTTTTACAGAAATCCAGGGTAAATATTGCGCGAGCATAATCAAATATTGACTGCACGGTACAGATTTTCGTTACGCGCAAACGTGAGCTCTATTTTACACGTGCTGAATCCCTGTTTGCAGCAGATTCGTTTTTCTCGTCGACCGGTTCCCCCCGCCCGGAAATTGTCGTGTATAATTTGAAAAAATAATGTAAACGTTGCCACGGGATATGTACATTAATCGACGTCAATCCCGAATAATCTCGTTCGCCAAATAATTCGATCGTAAACAGGCAGCGGTACGTGTTTCGATATTCGCGCGCGCGCGTGATACAAATTTATTTAACAATGAAATTGAACCACCGCTTATCGTAACGGCGTGTACGATGCAAAGGACTGGAATTGACTTTGTAAAACGACGCCCGGGTGTTTGTCAACGCATAACGCGATCAACTTTCTGTTATCGCCCTGACTCCTTTTGTCAGACACGACGGAGTTGGCTACCGGGCGAAACTTTCACGCGTTATAATGCCAGAACACCTGTATATGCCTTGATTGTGCCTCGAGCGGCGCGAAACTAACCGCTGATAAGACACCATGAACTGATAAAAGCGTACCGTATAACTAAACGTGAAACCGCCAGACTCGAAAATAGAACGTGACCCGAGTCGAAAATTAGATATAGGTTCAAATTACAATTAAATTTATTCTTATATTCTTCTGCTCAAGATATGATTTCGACCTCCATATCCTTCTGTAGGATAAATAGCTTCAAAACCATAATTATTCTTTCGACTCGGGGATTCATACGAAATTAAGTAGAGTTCATGCGTATTTAATTTACTTAAAATGTACAGATTAGACGATTAGATATAACGGTTTTAGGTATATGAGAAACTGATAATGTATGATGAAAGCGTTGAATAGATGACCGGAGCTGATTCGTACGCGAGAAGTTTCCCTACGGGAACCCGTTACCTTGGTAATTATCCTTACGCGATACAGTTTCGTATTACGCAACGTCGAAACGATAAAAACGAGTGTACGCAAGGTGTTTCAGGACCCACGGTTAATAATTTAAGGGATTCTAGAGGCTGAAATAAGCCGAAAATAAAGGATACTAATTAACTTCCTCAAAAGGAAGTAATTTCGTTTGAAGTCTCCTTAATTAGTTATTAAGCATTAAAAAATGGCCCCTGAATGTAGGCAACTCGCGTGCAAATTAACAAAAATTATTTCACATCCTTTAAGAAATTTTAAGCAAAAAGTGATTTATGAGATATTTTCGTAAAACTTATAGTTCTATAGAAAAAAATTGTTAAAATTAAAAATCCTGATGTCTCGATAATATGAACTTTTGGCAACAAATTTATTTTTTCCTCAATTACTCCTAAACTGTTGGACTTACGGGAAAATTACGTGCAATGTTTTTGTAGCTGATGACTAGAGCTACGATTTTCTCTTATAAAATGATAAATTGACGAAGAATGTCGAGATAATCTGTTCACTGTAATTCCGTGTTCTGTATGTAAATTGAAAATTGACGTTACCGTAATTTTCCTTTGAACGGCTCGCCTCTGATTTGCATAAACGTGAAACGAAATCTGGTGGTTGAAAGCCAGTCGGGAAGTAAGGGTAGCTCGGAAGAATTAGGCAAATTTCGAGTATAGAAAGCGGCCACTTAGAAGCTCGTTTACATCTTTTCTACTTGAAAGTCGCATCGACGAAAACAGTAACAAATTGACAGCGCCTCCGTTCGGTTTTCGGCGGGAATGAAAGAGAGGACTTATGGGAATGGTGCTCGTTAAGCGGAGGCAGCGAGAGTGAGGGAAAGTCGCAGGATCGGTCGGGATTAGGGGCATCCAGCGGCAATACTGGAGCTCCGTTGTCCTTGCTCGGCAAGGATTCTCTCTCGACTAGCCTTTTTTCCTTCCACTAACGCCCTTCCCCCGGGGGGTCCTTTTACCTTCACGACGATCTCGCGGCCCCTTTGTTAACTCGCTGCCATTGTCGTTCGGCATTGTCAACGTTAACCTGACTTGACAATTGTCTTTCTCGATTATTCGCATGAAATTTTCATTAAAACCGATTCAACAGAATCGATACACACGTAGTGACGTCAGTAAATATTGAGATTTCAAAGCGTATCATTTTTAATATCGGACTTAACCGTAGATCTAATTTTACGGTCTTCGCCGGAAAAAAATTAAAATCAGGATTGATAATTGGAAATTGAAAAAAATATTATCCTCTTTCGTTTCGTTCCAATCTCCCTCTGATCTCTAATCGTATTTTCGACCAAATTATTTCTAATAATGATTGAAAGGGATTGGATTTTGAGTCGTATAGAAAATGGTTTCATCCCGCTCACGAAACGCAATATCCAGGATTCATTACTCGTCCCGAATATTGTTTCACGAGCTATATATGTATTTTTGTATGTAATGTCGCGTCCTACTTCCCGCGCGTGGGCGCAGTTTCTTTGTACCCACGCCGCTTAAATAATGCGATCAAACAGATGGAATAAAATGTGACAGCGTTTCGAAACGAGAATAGCGAATTTTATTCGACGCGGACTGCGAAACAGATTTATACTAAACCCCGGGAATAAACTTGTTTTATCGACTTTTCTTCGCGAAGAATAAAACCTTGAGAAAGTGATAAGGTAATCACGACATCAATATGTATCAGCTTTCCGCCGCGAACTTTTTTCTCGAGGGTAGTTAATTCGAAGAAGGGTTTGAAACTTCCACCGAGGTTTAACAGGTCGAAACTTCCGACGTTCTATCCGATTAAAAGAGATTTCTCTGTTTTCCGCATATACATACTATACAGGGTGTTTCAGGATCAATAATTTAAGGGATGATATTAGAGGCTAAAATAAGCCTATACACTTTGGAGATTGACTGTAGCCAATACATCTTGAAGAACAGTAGACTCACTCAGGACATCAGCTCTTATGGTCCCAAAACCAAAAAATCATTAGACAAAATAGGCTCAATTCTAATTGGCATGTATCAATTAATCTCAAATTATTTTCTCTCTCTTTACGCACAAGAAATATCGTCAGCAATTTTCTGTATAATCCATAGCGTCGTCGGTGACGTATGCTCTAATTCGTGGAGGGTAAGAATCTGCGTATACATACTATACAGGGTGTTTCAGGATCAATAATTTAAGGGATGATGTTAGAGGCTACAATAAGTCTATACACTTTTGGGATTGACTGTATAGCCAATACATCTTGAAGAACAGTAGACTCACACAGGAAATCGGCTCTTATGGTCCGAAAACCAAAAGATCATTAGACAAAAAGTTCTCAATTCTAATTGGCACATATCAATTAATCTCAAGTTATTCTCTCTCTCTTTACGCGTACGAAATATCGTCAGCAATTTTCTGAGTAATCAATAATATACAGAGAGTTCCAGGACCCATAATCAATAATTTAAGGGATAACTTTAGAGGCTAAAATAAGCCTATACACTTTTGGGATTGACTGTATAGCCAATACACCTTAAAGAACAGTAGACTCAGTCAGGAAATCGGCTCTTATGGTCCGAAAACCAGAAAATCATTAGACAAAAAGTTCTCAATTCTAATTGGCACATATCAATTAATC